>JASAMV010006580.1:0-58020 GCA_030248065.1 Rhynchonema sp. JSB1_4
TCCCCCAATTTTTGCCTCAAATAGGCAAATTTAGGCCTAAAATAGGCATTTTTAGGCATAAAATGAGTGATGTTTAGGCCAATGTCGTCAAAAATCGCCAAAATGCCCTTTTTATTGAGATTTTTTTCCAAAAAGGGGCAAAAATGAGCCAAATTTTCAACTTCAAAAAATGGCTTTTCTCCAAATTTGGGTCCTCCCCCCTATACTGTCATAAAGAACCGTTCTTTATTTTTCGTGGAAAAAAAACGGTTTTTTTCCCGAAAAAAAAACCGTTTTTTTTCCAAATACTTTTCCAGTACTTAAGAACGTAATTTCGAAAAACATAACAATTTCAGTGCAAAATTTGTTCGAAGTGACGAGATTGCTCTTGAAGAGTGTTGAAGTCAGTCGAAAACACTTGGTTTACACGCTTTTTGGCCCATTTTGGGCTGGTTAATTTTTGTGCTCGAGCCAATTTTTCACTGAAATCGAAAAACTCATCAGTTTTGCATTACAATTTTTTGGAAAAATTGGAATAAAGTACCGATATTTTTCCGATCAAAAACCGAAAAGGTACCCACGGAAAAATAAATGGAAAAGTATTCGGGTCTCGGAAAAAAAACGGTTTTTTTTCGGTTTTTTTTTCCGGAAAAAAAACCGGTTTTTTTTCCGCCTGCCAGTATACTCCCCCCCCCTTCACCCCCCAGGTGGGTACGTCTGTTCCCCCTCCGAAAAAAGGGGGTACCGCCTGTTCCCCCTCCGGACCAGGAACTACACTGATCAGGAATAAAAACTTTTCTCCGACGAGCGACAATAATTATACGGAAATCCACCCGACCGAGCACGCGTCCACGAAAGATACAGCCGTTTTTCGCCGTGGCTGATGTTTTATTTGATTCAGGCTATACTTGCGGGCCGAAAAAAACCGTTTTTTTCGGAAAAAACCCAAAAAAAACGTTTTTTTCCGAGGCCCGGAAAAATACGTTTTTATTTTTCCGGACATTTTTCCAAGTGGCAACTTTTAGAAAAAAACGGTTTTTTCAAAAATTTCCGAAATATTTTCAAAGGTTGCGAAAGGATGTTGTCAAAACCAATGTGAATCGGTGTATACTTGCGTATTTTTCCGCAAAATATATTTTTGGAAAAAAAACGTTTTTTTTTCGGAAAAAAACCGTTTTTTTTCCAAATATTTTTCCAGTACTTAAGGATACCCATGGTCCAAAAACGCCCATTTTGGAGAAAATTTTGTCGGGAAATGGCCTGAAACAGGCTAAAAATGCACTTGGAGATTCAAAAGTGCTCATTTTGAACTGTTTAGGACCGATTTACATTGGTTTTGACAACATCATTTCGCAACCTTTGAAAATATTTCGGAAATTTTTGGAAAAAAAACCGTTTTTTTCCCAAAAGATGCCACTTGGAAAAATTTCCGGAAAAATAAAAACGTATTTTTCCGGGCCTCGGAAAAAAAACGGTTTTTTTTCGGTTTTTTTTCCGGAAAAAAAACGGTTTTTTTCCGGCCCGCAAGTATAAATCGGTGCTAAACAGTTCAAAATGAGCACTTTTTAATCTCCAAGTGCATTTTTAGCCTGTTTGAGGCCATTTCCCGACAAAATTTTCTCCAAAATAGGCGTTTTTGGACCATGGGCAGTGTAGTGGCTGGGGGGATTCCCCTCTAAGGAGTAGGTACGTTACGTTGCAACCACCCCTTGGGGGGATGGGGGGGAGGGTAGGTACCTTGCAACTACCTCGGAGGGTACCTTGCAACCATCAATTTATGGTTTTTATAGGCAAAAATGGGTGTTTTTCGACCTCAAACCCCAAAAATCGCGCGCTCCGCGCGCAAACCTCCATATAATAGGTGTTTTAGGGAAATTTTCGGCCAAAATGCAAAAAAGTACCAATTTTTGGCCAAATTTGCAGTATAATGCATGCAAAAAACACCCTTTTTCGGGTTGTGTATCATTAGGGTCCAGTGCTCACCAGTGTTGGAGGTACTCTGGAGGGGGGATACCTACTGTACCAGAGCCGATGGCGGGGGGTTAGGTTTTGGGGTGAAAATTTTTAATGTGTTTATTATGTGTGGAATCGTGTGAAAACGTAGTATTTGCGCGCGTAGCGGGTAATTTGAGGTAAAAAGCACTGATTTGACACTAATTTTGGCCATTTTGGTCAAAAATGGGCACTTTTGATGCAAAATCGGGGGGATACCTACTGTACCGGGGTGAAAATCGGGGGGGGGATACCTACTGTACCATGCCAAACATCGGGGGGTATACTGGCAGGCGGAAAAAAACCGTTTTTTTTTCGGGAAAAAACGAAAAAAACCGTTTTTTTTCGAGACCCGAATACTTTTCCATTTATTTTTCCGTGGGTACCTTTTCGGTTTTTGATCGGAAAAATATCGGTACTTTATTACAGTTTTTCCAAAAAATTGTAATGCAAAACCGATGAGTTTTTCGATTTCAGTGAAAAATTGGCTCGAGCACAAAAATTAGCCGGCCTAAAATGGGTTAGGGATCGGCGTCGGTGTCGGAAAAAAGTCGGTGTAGGTACCGACACTACTAATGTCGGTGTCGGTGTCGGTGTCGGTCCACAAAAGTGTCGGTTTTTTTCAGGTGTCGGTAGTGTCGGTCCCCAATTTTTCGGCAGCCAACTACTATTAGAAAAAAAATATATTTCGTACTGATTATGTTCTTTAGTTGTCCACAACATATAAAAAAGCGCCAAGCGCTGGTTTTGAACGACCAATTCCTCATACACGGTTCAGTTTCAATTCTGCAGCAGTGCAACACAACAAGAGAACAATTTTTTTGGAATCAGATTAAAGGAAAGACATGCGAACAGAATGAGAAATATCAATCACGAGTTATTTGCGAAGGACACCGATACATCATTATTCTCCATCACATCAGATACACTCAATTGTACAAGTATTGACACGTGGGTAGCATACGCTTCAGGAACAACAACTTTTCAGCAGTGTCTGGTTTCAAGCGATTTCGGTACTTCGTGTAGATGCTGGCAGCCAGGCTGAATTCTTGTTCAGACATTGTGCTTGTCGGTGCTGCTGATAAGTACCGTTTCGCCATTTTCGACAAACGAGGGAACAACACTTCGTTGTTGCGCCACCACACAAAGGGTTTTTGTCCAAAAAGGCATTTTAGGTCTAAAAATAAGTTTTTAGGGCTAAAAAAGGCAAACTCGGTTTTACTGTCGGTGTCGGTCATTTTTTCACTGTCGGTGTCGGTGTCGGCGTGCTTTTTCGCCGGTGTCGGTACTTTCCAAAAAAGTGTCGGTGTCGGTGTCGGTGTCGGTCTACATGACCGACGCCGATCCCTAAAATGGGTCAAAAAGCGTGTAAACCAAGTGTTTTCGACTGACTTCAACACTCTTCAAGAGCACTCTCGTCACTTCGAACAAATTTTGCACTGAAATTCTATTTTTCGAAATTACGTTCTTAAGTACTGGAAAAGTATTTGGAAAAAAACGGTTTTTTTTTCGGAAAAAAACCGTTTTTTTCCACCAAAAATAAAAACACGGTTCATTATGACAGTATATCGGGGGGGATACCTACTGTACTAGGCGAGAGGGGGATACCTACTGTACTGGGGGCTACCCCCCCAAACCCCCTACCTCCAACACTGGTGCTCACTAGGGTCCAGCAGTGTAGTGGCAGGCAAATGGTTGCAAGGTACCCTTGGGGGGATGGATCCAGATGGTTGCAAGGTACCCCCCTACCCAGCCTCCGGAAGGTTGCAAGGTACCCCTGAGGTCCGAAAAAAGGGTGTTTTTTGCATGCATTATACTGCAAATTTGGCCGAAAAATTGGTACTTTTTTGCATTTTGGCCGAAAATTTGCCCAAAATACCTATTACCGTAAAAACCTAAATACAGCCCCCCCCCGGAATAGAGCCCCCCCCCAGTAATACAGCCCCCCCAAAAAGGGGTCAGTGAATTAATAGAGCCCCCCTCCGGAATAGAGCCCCCCTAAGTAACATCCCCTATACAGTAGTGTATTAAGGCTTGATAGTTGTGGACAGGTACATTTATGCACGTTTCTTGTTCGTTCAGAGCACGTAATACGCCTCTTATTGACCAATAGACACGAATAAATGCGATGGGCTCCATCGCCACCGCGTCCGGATGCGGTCAACGAGATGGATATGGCGATGTCTCGTTCGATACGCATTCACGTCAGCCTGGGGACGCCAGCCAGCCACGTCGCTAAAGGTCGGTTTATACTCTGACTTCATGGGCAGTAGCAGTCAGAATTTTGCTGCAGTCAAGTGCAGTCAGCAGTCATTGGCAGTCATGACTGGCAGCCGCGACACACACACACCCACTACACACAGACGCACCCACAAGCACATTGCTTATGATTATATAGCGCGCTAAGCGGCCGGCTGCAGGCGTCTCTGTGTCTTAGCGGTTTAGCGTTTGGTCACTAGGGTTAGAGGTCGGGGGGGTACCCGACACCCGACAGCCGACACCCGACATCTGGAAAAACCCGACACCCGACACCCGACATCTGAGAAAAAAAGCCGACACCCGACACCCGACAGTTGTAAAAAAACCCGACACCCGACATCTAGTTTTTGAAAAAAACCCGACACCCGACACCTGTTTTTGTAACAAAAACAGGCAAATTTTTGCTCATTTGCATCGTTAGTGCAATTTTTTGGCTCGGGTTACTGAATTCAAGTATTTTCACACGAAATAAACACCAAAATGTCACATTCTGCGTCTTCGGAAACATTTGATCCGAAGAAAATTTTCTCCCAAAATTCTTCTCTCAGCAAAACTGATGTTTTGAACCGTAAGTGTCGGGTGTCGGCTGTCGGGTGTCGGGTCCAAAAAAACCCGACACCCGACATCTGGGGGTACCCGACACCCGACACCCGACACCTACACTTTTTTGGCACCCGACACCCGACAGCCGACACCCGACATCTCTCTAACCCTATTGGTCACCCGAGGGTTCAAACCTTGATGGTGCACACAAAAGTAAGTTTTTGCACATTTTTGTTATTTTTCCTATGTAATCGGACCTGGTGATTTCAAAAATGACCACGAAAAAATATAAGGCGTATAAAACTCCGTGAAATCACGCAATAAATACGTTTGGATGTGATCATACAACAAAGCAACCAGTTCACGGGTTTGTTGTTCGGTCAATGACACCAGCACTTATTGGAACTAACTCAAAAACGCCACGGGCAGTTTTTAACGCCAAACAAAGAATATTCAAACAACAAAGCGATGTTCAAAAGTGCCTTATTTGGCCCCGGCAGTCAGCAAGACCTAAACAGTCGTGGTGGAAATGACGCGGGGTGCCTTCTGTTTTTCTTTCGACACAAACCATGTTTTCTCATCCAGATCTACCGATAAACACCAAAACATGTGCGGGAGTCAGCTCAAAACTGCTCAGAAAGTTAAAACTTTTTAACTTGCTGTTTTTGACTGCCGGAAGTCAGAATCGGTGACTGCCGGTCCTTGACTGCCCGGCGCATTTATACTTTTTTCGTGTCTGCTATCGTTTTGACTGCGCTCGAGTATAAATGGGGTAGCAGTCAATCGGATGGGAAGTCACAATTTTCTGACTGCTACTGCCGAGCAGTCAGAAGTATAAACCGACCTTAAATGGTGGTACACGGAAGTGACGGACAATCACCAACCCACCATCTGTTCTGGACTGTTGACAATATGGACTGATCCCAATATGCGCCCTCTGAGCCCGACATTTGTCGTTTGACGAGGACGAGGATTAATGCATAATTTTCAGTTCTGTTAACATGTCCTGTGATCTGTCCTGATGTCCGTGATCTTTCTCTCTCCTTGGCGCTTTTTGTAGCTTTTATTTGCTGTGGTTTTGTTATAACCAGTGTTGTAACTATTTTCATTTCCGTAATTGTCCCACCCGGTCTTGTAACTGTGCTTCTATCACTAATTTACGTGCATGGTTTTATGCGTCACTGAGAGCAATAAACCAACCAATAAATGCGATTACAAGCGAAAAAACATCCTTTCAAACCCCTTTTTAGGGGTTTTTGGGGGTATTTCTGGGAAGAATTTTTTCAGGTTCGGGTCAGTGAATTAATAGAGCCCCCCCCGGAATAGAGCCCCCCCGTAATAGAGCCCCCAAAATGGGGTCAGTGAGTTAATAGAGCCCCCCCTTCTATTTAGGTTTTTACGGTATATGGTGGTTTGCGCGCGGAGCGCGCGGATTTTGGGGTTTTGAGGTCGAAAAACACCCATTTTTGCCTATAAAAACCATAAATTGATGGTTGCAGGATACCCTCCGGGGTGGTTGCAAGGTACCTACCCTTCCCCCCCAAGGGGTGGTTGCAAGGTACCTACTCCCTAGGGGGGGGGAATCCCCCCCTAAGGTTGAAAATTTGACCGATTTTTGAACCTTTTTAAAAAAATTCTCTATAAAAAGGGTATTTTGGCGACTTTTGACATCATTGACCTGAAAATCACCCATTTTAGGCCTAAAAATGCCCATTTTAGGCCTAAAAATGCCGATTTTAGGCAAAAATTGAGGCGGTTAGTGTACCTGGCGCGGCGGTTAGTGTACTAGTGTACCTTGGTCGCGGCGGTTAGTGTACCTTAGGGGGGGACCCCCCCTCTCCCCCCCAGGAACTACAGTGCCGGAGATTTGGGGGCTCGGGCCGGGCCGGGCCGGCCAAACCCGGCCCGATTGCGACCTCTGTCACTGACCCGAACCTGAACAATTGTTCCCAGAAATACCCCCCAAAAACTTGTAATCGCATTTATTCGTGTCTATTCGTCAATAAGAGGCGTATTATGTGCTCTGAATGAACAACAAACGTGCATAAATGTACCTGTACTGTCTGTCAAGCCATAATACACTACTGTATAGGGGATGTTACTTTGGGGGGCTCTATTCCGGGGGGGCTCTATTAATTCACTGACCCCTTTTTGGGGGGCTGTATTACGGGGGGCGGGGGGCTCTATTCCGGGGGGCTGTATTTAGGTTTTTACGGTAATTTACCCCTTAGTACCCCACCCCCAACCTTCACCGTACCACAGATTAGTTGTTGTGTCAAACGTTGTTTAAGCTTGCGTACACAAACACAACAGAATACAGCTTTTTCAGCACAATTGCTGCTGTTAAAGTTAGAAAATACCGAAAACAAAACAAGCCATTTTTATGGGCATTATTAATTAACAATGATTTTTTTTCGTCGGGGGGGGGGGGGCAAATGAAAAATATAACCCCCAAAATGACCCCAGTGAAAAAAATAGACCCCCTGGGTTCTATTTCCGACAATACGGCTACGGTAGTCTATCTTTTTTCTCCGTCCGTCGGTACCCGTCCCCGATCTCGGTCTCCTCTCTCTTTTCATTTCATTCGACCAATCCGACTGCAGATGGGAAACTGGAACGCGGCGTTGCATTTCCCACAAAACAGATTCGAAGGCTGAAACTGAATTCGGTTACAGTATTTATTGCCATTTAGTGTTTTTCTTGTTTACGGACTATTGACCCCGTATTTATTTTTTTCTCGACGATCAGCAACAACTCGAATCAACTGCGCCAAACAAAGCCAAGTTTCTGGTCAACGAAGCGTCAACGCCATTCTCATGTCAACCAACAAACCATTTGGCCCATTTCGAGTGCCACATGTACGAAATCCAGCAAGAGTATTGATCAAAACAACAGACAGGTGTCGATTAGGCCCACGATTTTGGTTTCGGTTTCTGTGGACCAGGCTATGTAAAACTTGACGAGCGGATGTTTCTAAGACGTGTAACGACAAAAACTGAAGTTTGATCCAAGCGAACGTTTTCAGTGCACAAACAATACAATTTTTATTTGAGCATTTTATGACAATTGTACGGAAATTCTACATCAATTGTTAGACACGTACACGTGTACACACCTCGTTTTGCAGATTTGAACATCATCAAACTACATACCATGTAAGAAGCACACATTATTTTCATTAAATCACAACAGATTTCGGAATCGACTCATCTTTTTTCGACGATAAAGTTCTCTCTTCTTCTTCGATCACATCAAATTTCACACTGTTTTGAGTCTGTGCTATCGCGTGACTGCCATTCTGCATTGAATGCAACAAAATGGACCGCTTCGGCTGTAAAGAGTTGGTGGTGTCGACTTGCACAATGATTTTGGAGCCGAACTGCGGTCGGTCGCATGCATCTGAAATATTACTTTCGTCCATACTTTTTTGTAGGATTACGGTATTCGTTTTTGCGAACCAGGCAAAAGCCAGTAACGCGTCTGGCGTGCACTTTCGTTGTTTGTTTGAGAGCAAAAGATCTACATCTACTCCAACCGCCCCCAGTCTTTTTCGGGGCGACGATGTGGCCAGCTGGTTTGCACGGATTTGCAACGGATTTGCAGAGTTATGACTGGGTGGCATTTTCGAAACGGTGTAAAGCTCAGTTGGGTGTAAAGGTCGGTGTAAGCTCGGACGGTGTCAGCTCGGTGTAACCATGAAACATTCCACGTTAACATCAGGCAATGTTTCATGTTTACACCGAGCTGACACCGACCGAGCTTTCGATTGAGCTTACACCGACCCTTACACTCAACTCACCTTTACACCGTTTCGAAAATGTCACCCACTGACTATCGATGATCCTCGACTCGACACTTAACTAATAAGTTAGTTCTTTTGATGTCTTTGCGTGAATCATCATGAAAAATGGACAGAAAACTTGCCCCTTTTTACCTGTCGATCGACGTCTCTGCGGCAGTCCACAAGCACGAGCCTGACTTATCAAGGCGACTCGCACATTGCGATTGCATAGCCCGTATAGTATTGGATTGGTGATTGTGGTCAACATGGCCATGGAGTGCGTGCACAACGTCACCAGGTTGCTTTGTTCCTGCACAAAAATATGACTGGGTAGAATAAATAAAAAATAGCAACTGGGTCGGTACCAAACTTAGTGATCAGACCTCGGTCACGTATTATAACTTCTGTATTGGGTGTGCTTGCAGTTGGAGCCCACAAGGCCCAAACCCACTGTATAACTTCTGTGTACTATTAAGGACATTTTGTGATATGCTGATGCAGTGCCACAAACTTCAATCAGCAAAAGAAGTTGTTCCCAAACGGCGAATTTGCGACTTTTACACTGGTCGAGTTTAAGCGAATTAGAAAACTTCGAAATATACTCGATGCAAACAAGTCACGTGACCAAACTGTAGGTCCAAATCGCGATTACACGGTTCGTCCCTGATAAAAGAAAGAAAGTTCATACCATCAATACAATAGGTTGCACATTGAGATCTCTGATGAGCACATAGACAATGTGTGGTGTCCAGCACAACACGAACGCACACACCACGAATATGAGCACAAAGTTGGTATTGGCCATGTGACGCAGGTCGGTGGCCGTGCGCAGACCAGAACCTGTGTTCGGAATTGAATGTGTGACAATGAAGTATACCTACGCCATTGCTCACTCATAAAGCCGGCAGCAAACTTCGTGATCACTCTGGTCCGGTCATGCCTTGGACACAGGACGCTTTGTCGAGATCTTTCGATTCGCGATTCACTTAGTATGACACAGTCATAATTTAGACCAGCGTATAAGTTTTTTCTGCTAGCTGTGTGGGAACAACTGTTGCGTAGGTCGAAATCAGTGTCCTTCAGTAACTTTCAATTCGTAAAGTACAAAAAATAAGTGACTAAAGCAGGACCGAACCGATCACCAAATTTAACACCAACCGACGCGCGCTAGTAACTCCTTAGTGCCAAACATACCTGCCGATCTGACACTGGCCCTGAACGAATTGCTAGTCCGTCTGACCAGACTGTATGTCAAGCTGTCCTCTTTGCTGTTGTTCTGTTGCGTCTGTTTGAGTGACTGCGCACTCCGAGGCGTCAAGGACAACATGGCCGATTCTGACGAGTCCCCTGGGCACCCTTCGTTGGGCGGGGCGGACGAGGTGCGTTGGGCGCGCGTGTGACGCATAGTGCTTTGACGACGGAAGGAATGCGACTGGAACGTGAACGTGCCATGTTTGGCGCGGAATGTGCGTTGATGTGCTTTATCATGTGAGACACTAAGTTGCAGAACTGCGTGCACGCGGGCAGTTGATGATTGAATCAGATCCGCCTTGGTGAGCTGACCTCTTTGAATAAAGATATATGATTCATTAGTATCGGAATTTACTCAATGCAGGTATTTACATACATGGTCGAACTTCGCGGCACCATTAAATCTCGTCAACTAAAAAGAGTCTCGTGACCACGGCAGATTCGGTCTGATCCGATCACCAAGTTTACGTGCCGTTCGATGTCTGGTTTTGCCACGCACCTTGTGTATCCTCAGACCACACGCAACATAGCAGACAGTGATGAGCGACAGCGGTATGACGAACTGAATGCACAACGACACGAAACCGTAGATTCGCTGATGGGCACGATCCGACCACATTTCCATGCAGAACACACCGCAAAAGTACGGACTTTCGATCAGCGCCAGTTTGGCCACTGGCAATATGGCCATCATAGCTGATAACGACCAGATGCAGATGATAATGATGATGGCCTGCAAAAGGGTGGGGATAGAATAGCGTGGCCGTTGATTTTCCGTGGAATCACCGTCTTGGCCACGATGTGACCGGATTCAGGCACATTATGGATCTACTCGACGCTCTCACTTATGCGTGCATGTTTCTGCGTAGCAAGTCATTCACGTAACATCTGTTCTGGCCCCTGTTTGGAATCACAAGGCCATCGGGCACATTGGCACTGACGATGTGCCGATTCACCACCTGGCTGTGAAAACATGACGAAACGGGCGCATACCGTACATCACCATCTGTAGGTTCAGGTCCATATTTCAGCACAACAGAAAACGAAAATTTTCATCTGTTGGGCACTTTTTCAGCGTTGTTCTGTTCGTCACACAGGATGTAAAAACGGCTTATTACCTATGTAGTAATGTCGTCAGATCATGTCGTCGTCACATTTTGTCGTCAAATCACATGTATTATTTTCGCGCTCATTTGGTGCTCATGTATTATTGCTTGTTAGACGACTTTATTTGACGACAAAAGTATTAGCCCAAAGAACGTGTGCATATAACCTGTATCATTGTGATGGGATTTGTTTTGTGCGCCCGTACGATCAAAATGAATCGATCAACGGCGATGCCGGCCAATGTGTACGTGGAAATGAACATGCACATTCCCTGAAACATCAAGGCGGAGTCAAGGAAAGTGGAGAAACAATGAAAATACATAGCTTGCAGCTGTTGCAGCAACGGTGGCTAGTGAGCACGCACATGATTTGTAACCCGTTGCACTAATCTATTGGTGATCCGATCGGACTTATGAATGATTCGAGATTCGCTAACGCAACTAATTTCGGTCACCATGAAAGTTGTATCCTTCGTCACCTGCACAAATCCAATCAATCGACACAACAATGCGCCCAATATCCATTCGTTTGTGAACACAGAGATCGGTGTGAACACGCCACTTGTGAGCGCCATACAAACATCGGACACCGCCAGCGTGACAATGAATAGATTGCGAATGCTGCGCAGACTGGGTGTCCGACCAATGATTGTGATGATGGCACTATTGCTGACAACTGCAGTCAGCACGATGGTGCTGTACACACAAGCGAACACGACACGAACTGACGTGTGAGTGGTCAGATCATTGTATTTGTACGCGAAGAAGTCGCGAACATTCACGCATTCTGGAGGACTGAAGTTGTAGCGGTCGGCCTCAGTCCAGTTCATTTTGACTTCTGATTTAGTTTAACAAGATATAATAGTATGTATTTGGATCTGAAATTTGGAAAGTTGGGACTTATTGTGTGTGACAGACTCCAAACACTTCTGCCCGACTGCGGTAAGGGCGCGTGGTCGGTCGTGCTGTATGTATGTTTTAGCCAGTCTCTCTCAGGCCAGCGGTGAACCCAAGCCTGCACCACTGCTACGAGATGAAACAAAACTCAGTGTGACGGAAGTATAAAAAAACGATAGAAAAAACCGCAATCGGTTATCAAATGGCGCATGTGCCTGCGCACGCCTGTCCGGCAGGTGCATTCAAAAGGCGTGTGAGCGTAATGCAAACGCCTCCATCAAATACTAATACATACATACTTTGTGTCTCTCCCGTTTGAGTACTAACTGGAACAGCAGGAAACTTTTGCGTTGACCATTTTGTGACTTTGACCGTAATACGTAGCACGATTTTTTTTGCACGCGCCTCGGTATATTTGAGCCCATTTTTCGACCGATTAAAGTCAGACGTCGCGCTTGGGCGAATTAAAAAACGCAATTTCATTTATGTGTGTTTGAGTCACTGTGCTGAAAGCGTCATGTTTCTGTGCACAAAGCAAACATTATGTATGGACCGTTCAGCACATGCAAATAAATGCTCCTTGCACTTTGAGAAAATGCTGTATTTTCTGAACGGAACAACTATAACCTGGGTTGGGTACGGTTCCGTAAGCACAAACATAAACACCATGCTTTGCTCAGACGCTTCAATAATCCTCTGACTTAAGGCCTAACTATACTTCGTTCTCTCAGAGAACAAAGAACAAATTCTCGCGCGCTGATTGGTCCACGTATGTTCAACAGCCAATCAGCGCGCGAGAATTTGTTCTTTGTTCTCTGAGAGAACGAAGTATAGTTAGGCCTTAAATGCATGAGGTCAACGCACATCATCAACGCCTGTCGTCATTGGTCTGGCCGCGTTGACAACCAGTACTTACGATTTGCATTGATGACTAAACAATTAGAGGCCTATCAGGGTTTTTCCTCCTTGGTTCCAGAGAATGCAAACAAAGTCTGATTGGGCTTTACGGCTAAAAAAAAAGAAAATGTTTTTACCGACCGTTCCTTTTTGTACGAATGACGAATTATGTACACACGACTGCGATAGGAAACCTAACAAACAACCATGCATTGAGAAAACAAGTGCACGTACTAAGGTTTCTATTACAGTACTTTGATTCACTGGAACTCCCGAAAGTGAACTGGACCTGGGAGCCGGGTTTTAAGTGAACGACATCGGCACATACCAACAACCACCCGCTGAGAACACTCCTCCATCTGTCAAAAGCAGAACAGGTGATTTCCTGCCGCATCGACTGACTTTCACTGGCGGGTCGGCACAAATGTAAGTCGACGCTGTATGCAAACAAGATTATTGCTTTGCCTGTATTTTTTGTTACCCAGAAAGCGTTATGTCGGTAATTCGAGTAGATGTACTGGGTTTGCATGTATATACTGCGTGTGCTCCGAACGAAACCATAGATTCAAACAGCGAGCAAAAACAGAAAAATGCTTCGGAGTGAAAAAAGTACAAATGGGGATAAACATGAGATACTTGGTGACGAGGTGTCCCAGTACAAGTGTTGGTACAGTAATACCTGCCTCATATAGTGAACTCTCAATGTAGTAAACATTGTTGAACGATATTTTGATCCCCAATCGGCCGACTATTACGAACATGACTATTTATTTCCTCGCCGTTGCCCCCACCCCCAAATTCAACTAAGCCGGATACCGGATGACATTCATTCCGTGTCGCTTTGAGACCGATGACCGAAACACATGCGATTGCGCTACGACGGATAGAAGCAAGGGATTCTTGAAAGAATTGTGTGTTCGTTTGACAATTCAGTGAAAAACAGCAATTGCAAATCACTGCACGCAGTATAGCCTGTGTACACATGTGCGTGGACGTACATAACATTGGTATTTGTGTATAATGCACGTTCCGCAAGCACAAAAAAGACAGCAGCGAGCTACAGAAACCGTCGAGAATACGGATGATGCATGATATCATGAGCATTACAACAAACCATTTGACACTGTAAATCTGGCAAACTAGGCATTTCTGGTTTTGTTTTTCTTTCGGATTTCATGAATAGATGGACGTCTGTGCCGCTATTTGATCTCAAACTCACCAAGAGCCAAAAGAGCAGTCACGTTTTGCAACAGTAATCGAATTATACCAAAAAACGAACACAAATGAGTTCCCAGATTCCTGAACACCGAAAGGAAATGATTAGAGAATACACAAGGGTTCAATCACATTCATCTTCAGTTCCGGTGGGAAATACAGTTGGGTTTGGCCAACGTCACGAACTTGACTCATATCAAATCTATGGTGTTCACCGCACGGACCTAACGAACGACACACACAGACAGCTGTAGGCGCATAGCAAGGGGAACCCCAAAAAATGGTTGACAGTTATCCAGGTACCTCAGTACCATGTACGTGTAATTGCGCAATGTACCACATGGGGTAGATGTTGGGTTTTTGACATCTATAACTTGGCTTCCCGGGAATATTGTCGGTCTGAAAAGATTGAGACATGACAAACGTGCCCTGTTCCTGCGTACACGTACTGTATACCTACAGTAGTATGTGGTACGAAAATGAAAAATTTAGCCAAAGCAGCTATACATAGACATTAACTACAGACATTAGGTCTTTCGCAGGGCAATCGTATACCAAATAAGCAAAGGGTCGTAAAATTGCAAGAAAATCCCTGATGCAGCAGATTATCATCAGAAAAGTGTCATCATAAATATGTAATTTCAAGCAATATGTGAAACAAAACAATCTGTGTCCATGTACTAGTGTATTGTTTATACCTGGGTGGTATGTTATGCACACTTTACGATTACGACACACAGTTGGAGCACAAAGGAATTACTTTGAAGAAAACGTGAGATAGCAGCGCACGAACATGTTTTTGTGCCAACCTGTATGTATACCGCATGTTATGTACATAGCTGCGCACCGGAGGGTTGTCTGATAAACATCATCATAATTCAAGCCCGAATCTCGTTCTGCAGTGCTTAACGACGATGATTGTACCCACGTGCAGTTTTACACGCTGGCCGAAGGTGGTATGTTCGGATGAATTATGGATGACATTCTCAAAGTGCAAGTGCGCAAGGTGTTTTCAGCATTGTTAAACTTTGCCACTACCGATTGAAGGCAATGCCCTTCTGAAAGTATTCAAAGTTGACATTCTTACCATATGCAGAAGGGATCCAAGCACCCCCCAAATACAGCTGCAATAGTGTCAGTTTGGCACCAGGTGCGTGGCAAAAAGGAACAAGTTTGGAACAAAATACATACACTACATAGACGCCACGTGAAAGGTTTGCAGCAAGCTGTAGGTACTGTTAATGTGCATCAGGTACGTATTCAAGCACAATTCCTGTCCATTTCCAGTCGTTGAATGAATTTGCACCACGCTGCGTGAACCTGAAGTGTAGCTTAGAAACCAGAACCCTGAGACAAATACAGTGCAGTTATACAGTATGTTCAATTGCACCAAAGGGACCTGATACTGAATGTAACAAAAGCCAGAAAAACAATTTTGCCGTTCTAACAGCATACGTATTTCTGAGTTTCGGGTCTACGCAATGCACCTATTCATGCATTAATGTTATATCGGCTTGGAATGTGGGTCAAGTAATGCACGAGGATAAGAAAATACACCACAGAGCCTCGAGTGGAAACTGACCGAGACGAGAGCGTTGGATAAAAAACTGAAACTAGTAATACTGTATACTTGAACGTTTCATGGCTGTTCAAATTCGAGACAGCTTTTGTTCAATTTCTGGTACCACATTGTTCAATCGTACAATCAAAATAATGGCGGACTTTATTTGACAGTGATAAATTGCTGGTGATTGATTTCGCATAATAGTAAAACTGGCCATCGGGCACCGTATTACTGGGACAAAGTTGTACCTACTGTATATCAAAGAGTTGGAAACAATGAGGATGCCAGGTACGAGATGATCCGATTTTGACAATCTATTCGCAATCGTAGGTCCAGACTCAATTCGCACGTAGTCACAAGGGACAACGGATAAGATGTCGAGAAAGCAATCACTCATCATTGCGATTTTCATCTAAGTGCGAAAATTCGACTTTTTGTCAAAACTTTTTCCCAAATAGAGCCCCGCCCCTGGGACCCCAGGATCAAAAACGTTTCTCACAAATAGAGCCTCTGTAGCCAGAAAAACACCGGTAACAATATTCCATGCGGAATATAACAAAGAAAATGTATGGCATCTGTCAGCGGAATTATTTTTTGTTTTCCACCCACCACTGCAGTATGCACTTGAAGTAATAACTTCTTATTGTCGTAAAAACATGTTACATAAATACTTAGTTAATACCACGTGTTACGTGGACGATTTTCGAGCTCATTTCTTGCAAACGGTCATGGTAAATTGTCTCGGCTGCTTGATATTAACAGAAAGTGACAGTAATTAAAATAGGGCTCGAAAGGGGAAGTGAAACAACTTTGCCAACAAGTCCGGGCTCAGCTGCAAGTTTGGTGTAGTATATACAGTACCCATATGTTAGCGCAGGTTAACGAAACGTGATACAAAAGGCTAATCCATCTGTCGTCAAAGCAAGCCGAAGACGCGCTTCACACGCAGCTTGGCGTGTTTACGGCTTGCGACGACGACACTAGAATAAACCGAAATGCGCACCACAATGTGACCTTAATAAAAACAGGATTACATGAAAGAAAACGGATATAAATGAAAACAAGTGGCACGCATGTCTATATACACGGGCACTGTATTATGTATGTATTATGCCTGTGTTTCGTAATGGGTGTGCGCAGCTGCTTTGTTGAGGCACCCGGTCGGGGTTACGTGCCGGGGCCCGGATGTGCTTGCACGAATATGACATTATAGGATTTGAAGATCCAACATGTTTGAATTATTTCATATTCGTTCAAGTAGAACACATATCAATACCGAAGTGGTGTGACGATGGGAAACGTGTCTTTGAAGTTTGACACCAAATACCCCAAAGGCGGAAGTACGCAGGTACGGTACACAATTCACAGTGAAAGGCCACTGCGTCCAGTTGCCACAAACTATCATTTATATTTATCAACTCGCCGTGAGCGACCTTAATGTTTTTCCAGCAGTATTTGACCTTATTTTTCCCATTTGAAGCACGCAGACATTATTTGAAATGGACCGACTGAAAGGTGCATACACATTTACTGCACATGTGCCCCATTCCAAAACGAAGTGCGGCGGCAATTACGTTAATCCGAGTTATAAAACATCCAGTGCAGAAAAACAGGAGCTCGAAACAGTTCGCAGCTCTTGTCAGGGCTCTGTAAATCGCTGTACAAGGTAGGCAAACGCTCTACAAACGTCCAATAAAAGCAAAAGCCTCCATTACTCAACCCCAACCCAATACCCAGTCCCTTCCGGAGACAAGATAAATCACCGTGTAAAAAAACACCATTGGTTCCTTGTGTGTGTGTGTGTGTGTGTGCAGTTTTGGGGAAAAACAGCAGACAAAATGTTTTGAAGTCCGTCCTCTCCCCACACAGCCACCAAATACAACAGTTTTCCAGGGTCGGGCGGTTTTTGTCTTGTAAATGGACCTTTTTGTTGCTATAGTACATTTCCAACTTCGCTGCCGCACAGTAAAATACGCCCCATAGTTAATGTCAAGTTATAAACCCGAACGCTAACCATGCGCGGTTTTGAAACAATGCGCGCAGCTGCCTGGCTGGCTGGCAAGCTGCGTGTGTGTTGGCTGTCCGAATGTTTCACAAGTTGATTTTCAGGTTTAGAACCTGACATTAACTATGGGGCGCACTTTACTGTGCGGCAGCGAATTTGGAAATTTACTATACTAAGCAGAGATTGACATTTTGCAAGCACTGCCTCATGTACATTTGCGTAACCCAGTTGCGTCCGTATATTTTCTTTCCGGTGCGTCTTAATTTATGGCCAGGAAAATTTTACGAGTTTTTCGGTGACGACAGTCAGTGACAGACATCAACATAATCTGTCACAGACTTTTTCTCGTTACTTTGACACAGTGCTTCGTTCTTCCGTAATTTCGAAGACGCAAATAATCAGTCATGATCAACTCACAACGCAACGCAACGCACACACACACAGCACGCATCAGTGGTGCGGATGAAAGATGGGTGACCTTGGTGGTCGGCATCGTCATGTTAACAGCTGTGGCGTTGGCGTACATTCGGTACGCGTAGCACATAACACTGACATCATCACCACAACATCATCATCAATTCAACATCACACGGGTACGGACATTGCGGGTGTGTTTGTTGTGCTGTTTTGGTATCAACACCTGTCTCAAATCGGGCACCGTGAGTTCAAAACAATAACAAAAGTGATCTTTTGTAAAAAAATCTTCTTGTCTGTTTTTAACTTGCTGTATAGTCCAGCCACGTGCTCATGAGACGACTCTTTTTAAAGCCTGCTTGGTCGGATTCAAAAATGCGCCGGTTACACGGGTTTTCGCAAACAAAAGAAAGAGATTGGGCCGAGAGACATGATGACAAGTTCCAGCTGGCTGACCTCGATTGTTGCATGCTCACGTGAACAGCAACGTCGTTCAACACACAAATGTTTTGAGAGTCAAAAGGAAATTTACGCACCGAGGTGGAGAGCGTGTTTTTAAAAAAACGTGCATTTCTCTTTCTTTTATTTCCGAAATACATGGAACCGGAACATTATTGGATCCGTTCAAGTCAACTTCAAAATAAGTCGTCTCATGAGTTCGTGGCTGGACTATATTTATACTGCATCACGCAGTTTACCCTGTCTGTGACTTGTGTGATTTTCTGTTGATGTTGGACCAACTTTTTTTGTACAGTGATTAATTTGATGCAATTACTGTATGTGGGTTAAAGCTTACTTCTGAACCTAATGTTGATATTCAAAGGCATAAACAATTTTAAAAATTAGCCCAAAAATGACGCATTCACTACCACACCACACTATTTTTTCTGACAACCTTTGAGCTGTAAAGTCGCTTGAGAGAGAACTAAACATATGGCAGCCATGGGCATGATACAACAGTAACCACATACATAATCCATGCACAATTCTAGCGTAAAGTTCATGCTCAAGACACGAACCAACCACTTTCATTTTTGGTTCTCAAGTGTGATGTTGCAGAACCTGACATATTGACGCAATGTGTACAGGGTGCACTTGCGTTCCTTAGGCGGGCGCTAAAATAATACTGGCCACCGGAAACACTTATAATAGGCACATTTCAATACGTGGGACAGGTGCATAGACAGGGTACATGCCTCATGTCTATGTTACCTGCCACAGACCAACGCTTCATCCAACGAGCAAAACGTGACGATTCTTGTTTCCTTGTCACTTTATCACCGCACTTGCCCATGCTCGCACCAGACCTTTTGTGACAAGCACGAATGTGCAACTTTGGGCTCTATTCTTTGCCCGAAATCTATTGTGTTCCGGTTCGGGCCGACATGAAACAACAACCGAAAATTTTCTATACCGAAAATTTTCTATACTTCTTATAATGCCTGGCAACACAAGTAGTATAGGATGCACTCTTGCGTGCTACCGGGTGTACCAGGTGTTCCCTCCCACCCAATGCGTCACCTTACTCACAAACAATTGCCCAAAATAGGTACCAGTAATATGGCAATGTTCGCACAACGTATGGTTCAAATTCTCATGGAAATTTTTACGCTTTATGTGCGTTGTGCTGCTTCTTTGGTATGGCAACTTAGGTTACAGGATATGATCCTGTTGTGACGTATTACATACATATGTATGTAAGTATGTACTCTGTCAGAGCTTTGTGAGTTTCAGTTAACCATGGCAAGCCCGTCGGTAATTCAGCTATAATAATATCCGAAAGCATATGCTGTTCGTACCTTTTGTCCTCATGTTTACACGACTACTATGTAGTTTCACGGCTTATCTTCCAATACTTATACGTATAGTTCGTATACACACACGTACAGTACATAAGTTCCTTAGTATATTTGTTTTCACCAGGAAAAAATAGAGCGACCGAAGCTTATGTAGCAGTCATCAAGTTTCATTAATATCCCACTTTTATTTTTCTCCGCTACGAGGAGCGTGCATACGTGGCCCAATTATCCTAATGAATGGCGGTCTACGCACTTTGCTGCTTCGGAAAGGTGTTAGTATGTAAAATTGTTTCCCAACAGCATCCATAAATTTGTTTTTAACCTGCGCTACTTACCCTGAGCTTCAGCAACCGTCAGGCATATTAAAATCAGCCTCGCTTCAAAAATAATAATGACAGAACAACATTATAATAAAAATAGAATATCGTAAACCTCTCAAACATCTGTTTGAGCGGACATGTTGGTTTGAGCACTGAGATTCAATCCATTTATGATGTCCCTCTTTGCTCGCAAATCCCACGGCACAAACTGCTCAGGGCTGCACGGTTGGTACATTGTGAGTTTCAAACCGAGTCCTAGTCTCAGCCCGTGTTCGGCCCTGTTCGGTTCAAGACCACGATCCTCTTGGTGCACCAAGTGAAACTTGAGACCTCCGATTACGCGCGCATCTTGTCCATATACTGTAGTACCACATTATCCTGTCTGAGCATTATTCCTTTCATTCATCTGTAACCATTTACAGTGCTGGTTCACGTTTTAAGCGTACGTTCTACTGTAGATGGCAGCAGCAGCGGTATGCGCGCTTTTGATGTGCCAAAAATGCAGTACAACGCAATAATCAAATTCCTCAGTGGATATGCATGATCTAAATCTATATATTTAACAAACCATGATAATCTTTACCGTCCTTACCCGTCTCATGTTGTGTTCAGTTGTACTCTGAAGCCACCAGCTAGCAGCACTCAGGGAGGGCGAGAGACCTGATCCACGCTTGCTCTCAACTCTTGTTCTGTACACCGCATAGTCTCAATCCAACTTGCTTAGCTTAGTACAACAGCGCGATGTCTGTGATTGCAAACATGACCCTTGCGTCATATAGTCAGGTCAAATGATAAAGTTCATGTTGGACCAAAAGCATGCTTGAAGTTGCTCATAGTCCTCCTAGCCCCATCGTGTCCAACACAATCTAAACACGCCATGATCGACTAATAGATTTAGTTTGGTGGCTTGAATTGAGCGGTCGCGCCAGTCCGAAATGTGCTGTCTTAATGGCTTTTGGGTCATGGCCTCGACGTGGCTTGGCACAAAAACAACTTGGGAATCATGAGAAATTACACTCTTGGCGCTTGGACGGGTCGAGACCCCAATAAAGTAGTTAAAATGGGTGCAGATACGAGCTTTGATGAACTTGTTGTCACATATAAGTGCCCCGCTGCTGCTGTCTGCCAGTGCGTTCTCAAAACAGCCAGCCAACACCAAAACGTGCTCCTCTAATTAGACTTCAATTTGGTGCTGTCCTTGCGTGTGTCATGAAAATAGTTCGACAACTTGACTTGAATGCAATTCTAGGTCCATTTTGTGCACATGACGTCATCACTGAGAGATTGCGTCGTTATAGTACAATGTGAATTGTGCAGCATGATTTTTGGTTGCTCGTTTTGACTTGATTTCATTGACTATTTGTGCACCTGGTGATCGTCAGTCCAAACGCACCAACCACCCAAAAATACGGGCAAGCTGCTGGTGTCATCGTTGCGTAAAGCATTACTGCGCTTGTCCGGCCGGATATCGTATATGCATCGTTCAAAACTGAAGACCGATAACAATCCATGCCCAGGGCGGTTCCCCGATGACACTAACGTCTCTAATCCCGGATCGCTTTGCAAGATGCTTGGCTGGTAAGTGCAGACAAGATACACTACAACTACATAATCTCGCTTTTTATCTGTTAGGTTTCACGCAATCTGTCAACACATTCCCACCCTATTCCCGGCTCGAATAATGAGAAGAAAGTTTTTCGCTGAAAACACTGCGCGTAGGCTGCTTGTACCCGGCACGCTGGTACACCCGTCTCAGTTTAGGTACATCGAATCTTTTCAAGTGTGTCCCTCTAGAATCTGTTGTTCATTCAGTTAGACAAAATCACAAGTTCGTTGGTGTTCCTGACCGACCCCAGTCCGTTTGTGAGAATTTTCGAAAAAAGTTTATCCATTTCACTCTGAGATCTTTTAGCTCGTGTTACGTCTTGCGACACAATAGGACAAAGAGTTGATGACATGCATATTGCAGTGCAAACCAAAGGCGAGATAACACGCATCTGATAAGCTAGAAAACACTTATTTTGGTGCTTCTGTTGTTTTTTGAGAAATTTATTTTTCTGATTGTCAAGGCAAAACCATCAGATATGGTTCATTGCCCCTCCTCAACAGCAGATATACGTACATGTCCCGCAAACCACAGACATCCGCTAAAAAAATTGGACAGGCAAGTTGTCTTTTACCGAGCTACAAGCAGCCTTCAGTTGCAGCGCGCGCGCCCATGATAAGAGGGTTGTTGCTGTTGGAGATAGGGGTAGCGCTAAACTAAAGCAAAGTGCTCAAAGCCTGACTTGTGTTGACAGCCCGCATGTACAGCAGGCGGGTCTGTCTTTTCGGTCCCGGCGCGTTGGTCTGTTATGTCATTTGCAGTGGCGCTAAATTAAATTTCAACGCTGCTTCCTATATGTATCTGCGTATGTAGCGAGTCGGCTGGGCTCTCTAAAGTGTACATGTATATATTTGTACGTAACCGTATAAGATCTATGGCTGAAGTTCTCTGTGTCTCCCCCACTCCCCCTCTCTCTTTGCTTCTTCTTTCTCTTCTTTTTAGCTTACGCTCATTGCACACACGTCGCGAGTGCATGATACATTCAAAGGAACACATACAAACATGAGACAAAAGTGGCGTGATGCTGTGTGATGTTTCATATTGCCAATCTCACAAGCATAGTTTGATGCAACTGCACAACCCAAACATGTCATACGGTAGTGTACAGAACATCAGCACATACTGCACTGCAAACTGCACGTACAGTGTGTATACAATGTACATGTATGTACCTTACGTCTCTAATCGACACCACGTTACTAGCGGTACACACACACGTCAGCAACACAACATGTGAGTTTGAGGAAAAAGCTTTTTAGCCGGGACCGGAGTCCGGAGTCAAAGTCAAGTTTTACTTTAATTCGGCTGTCGGTATTCAGCTATAGCGGCTCGTACGTCGGATTGGTTGCCAAATTTGGCAGCGGCCCGAGAGCGAGAGAGAGACAACTTGATTTGATTGAATTCTCCATCTTCGAATAATACACCGCTGAGTTTGCGACCAACTATACTCTCTCTCTTCTATTCATTTGGTTTCCTCCCGCCCCTTCCCCCTCCATGTGCTTGTATGGTTGACTACCATGTGCACTCAGCAATCATGCACCACTCAAGACCACAAAGAACCAAAATAATCCGGCATATTATACACGAACCTGAATTTAATCTTGTATCGGTTCTTGTATCGTGCATTTACTCGCGTATTATTATGTGACGAAAAGTACAACTTGTTGACTAATGGTTTTTCGTGCGCCTGTTGTAACCCCAAGGAGATTATTTTGTGAGTTTTGAGGCTCTTCTCTTTGCGTATGTCCGATTGGGTCTCCCCAAGCTTATCCTACGGTGGACAGAAAATACTTTAAAGTAAAATTGCATCATACAAATCTGGAATAGCGGCTGACTCGCGATGTTGGCCAGTCAACCACCGTCCACTACAGCTGTCCAGCACAACATTTCTGGCAAGGAAGTGATATGGACCAATTTCTCAAACGAGGCTCCAACTGGAGCCCGACCGCCATGCATTGCATACGCAGATTTTCTTTTCCATTCATGTATAGGTATACTATCGTCGCATTTATAGTCGGTCGATGTTAGGATTGGTGCACATGTATCGTATTCGGGCGTATTCATTTCGCATCAAATATATAGACCGACCATAATATTAGATCCATGATATAATCACGCAAATAGCGATACGCAATGCTAGTATTCAGTCTTTTATTATTTTTTCTTTCTTTCGTGTGCCCCTAGCTTACATGTGCGTATACCAGCCTTCTGGTCTCCCTCACCCACTGTCAACTGCGAATGTTATGGTCTTCTTATGGGATCATTGACTTTTGAACTGACGTATGTATTTCAGTGTAAATACGAAGATAACTAAAAAAATGCAGCTTTTTAATGTTCTGAAGCCAAAGACAATTGTGCGGTTGTTTGGTCGCCAAACAATCGAAGGCTCAAAAGTGACCGCAAGCGTTATCATGAATCCAAGTGCTTGGTTCCAGAATCAAACACTGACGCTGGCGCTGACGCTCGTAATTGGCATGACATCCAGTCACTTATGATTTGTATGGTCTGTGCGTTCTGACACTGATTATACCAGCACTTGTGTTCTGCTTACAACTGCCTCCACAATTGTGACTTTGTTTGCGCATCGACCAACCAAACACATCTACATACATTCGCACTGATGATAACCTGGTGCAGAGCCCGTCTCTGAAAACAGGTCGAAACGCAAAACGGTGTGACCGAAAACACGCTGTGCATGGCTCGTAAATGCGGAGGATTTTAGAAGCTCAATTGACCACACAATTTTTATCAGAATACGGCCTACTGTTCAATAAGACCGCGCCATATTAGCTCGTCTCAGCCGGCAACAAGTGCTGCATTATTGCCACATGCGTCTCCGCACTGTTTTGATTTGAAATTTTGTGACTTTTGTGTGTCCAAGCGGCTGGTTGCTTATGAAAGGAAACCATGGAAGTGTGTATTCATTTGTAACGCTGAAGGAATGGTTGGACGGTTCATATTTGGTATTTCGCGGCCAACCGGCTGTACGTTTCAGTGTCAAACGCACTCGGCTGCATGCTCATGAACCGCATAAGCTGTCTTATCGCGTTGGCATTAATTGGTTCCATTTGGCGTTACAAATAATACTGCCTTATGTATACCAATATAACAGGTCTATCGCTTGATAAACACATGTACAGTACGTACGAACCTTGTTTTCGACCATTAACAGTGCGCTGTAACTGCACCCAAATCTGATGCTTGCAAAGTCGTCAGAAAAGGCCTCCCAGTCCCAATATTCCATACATACACAATATTCAATTTTGGGTGTGTGATATCATACCAAACAATAACTAATGTTTGGCAGTCACCGGTCTATGAATGGCGCTTTTTGTAAGCGGCAGATTTGTCAAGCTCAAAACCGGCCTGGCGCCATTAGGACTAGTCGCTTGTGACATTACTTGCCTTCATGAGTGCCTGAGTTAGCAAGATGATCCCATGCACTGAATTGGTTGCATTGTGTCGCATCGTTGAATTTAGCAACTTTCAACTTAGCACAATTGTATAAGTTTTCCTTCCCTGAAAAACAGGCAGATTTGCAATCCCACTTTTACGACGTGCTTTATGGTGCTTCAAACACCAACACCTTACATTACATACATCGGTCAGCACAGCCAGAGAACAGAGAGGCCACAGTGGGCAAGGTGCACCGGCGAAGCTCCCGGGCCTCCCTGAATTATAGATGAGCTGTAGTAACTGAGACACGCATGATCATGTCATAAACCAATATATACCTACATGGTGACTCGTGGAGCAATTTATGGTTCGGTCAACTACTAATGTGCGTAATCGGATCGTTTTTCATCACAGTAGGGCTGGGTGACAAACGTGCAAAAATTATTTCAGCAGACATAACTCCAAATTGGCAGGCGTCAACTGTCAGCTGATACTGTAAATTATACCAATAACAATTGACATAAATCGCCGTGATTGTGGTGTGGCATGTGAGTAACTCGATGTGTGGTGTCCCGCCATGAGTGAGCATGATTACGCGAGCACTGCTTCGGCCCATACTCACCCTCTACTCGACCCTACAACTCGCACACGCTCTGATCTGCTCCGGTTGGTCAGCTGATGTTTCATTTGTGATCATTGGACTTGGACATAAATGATGTAAACACCTTGACCCAGGTGATCTCACGGATTGTGTTTGATGGGGACAATAAGATCCGGTTCTCGTTTTTGGGTACTAATCTATGACACCAATCTGCAGGAAACAGGGCGCCATAGGCAATCAGTGGGGTGCGGGCAAAACAGCGGGGAACCCGGACTGCTGGTTTTTTCATGAAAAACCACTGTTATGACATCTTCCACTGTTTTTTTCACCGCTGCTGTGTCCGTAACATTGCTGTGGGACTTGCATGGCCTGAATTATCAAGACAACATCCCTGATTTTCCAAGACAACTTGTAATTGCTTGCAGCGTGCGAACGAGATCGTTACGTCGGGACACACGACGTCGACTGGAACAAGATTCGTCTGGCCACCAATCGTCCGTCACCGACGTGTCAGTACGTCGAGGACATCATATGCGACAGAGATCACGACATTTGTGTCACCATCACTATGGACATGGGGAAACGTACGTAGTGTCCTTGAAGATTCAGGCATCAGTTGTGTCAGCCTGTATTCTAGCATCAAACTCGTTGCATGATCGCGCATTCGAGCTGGCAGTCATGTGACCGCTGTAGCTGAACATACAGCGACATCAGGCAACATACCCTAGACCTTTGGAAACATTTTTTCCCAGATGTATCATTGTTTGAGCGTGTGCCTTTGTGATTCGGGCATCAGGTAACGTACACGATGCAGGGCTGTGACAAGTGTTGGAAAATTGATTAATGTTCAATTCCAGAATTATTGGCTTGGACAACATTAATGGTTGTCAAAAGATCTCAAGTCAAAACTTCGATACGATCGGGATTGTAGCCGAAAAGTTAACTAGCTTGGGTAACGTTGTTGTAATTTTTGTTCCACACGACATTCAACGGTGAAGTGCCCCCCCGAACACTCCACAGCGCGTCGACCCTCAGGCAAAAGCTTAGTAAAGATGCCGCGAACTTTGTTCCCCGAACAAAATGGATGGCATTTCAGGCCAGGGCTGGTGGATCCAGATGGGTTGTGGCAGCAGCGCACATTACCCAGTGCTCAACTACGGCAACAAGAACAAACCAAAGAACAATTGTCGCACGACGATGACCGAACAGAACGATGTTTGGTACGACCCTAATTTTGGCGGACAGAAACAGACTGACAGTCGGCAGGTATGTGTGATGTTTCATTCATTCGGAACTTTTTGCCGTCGATGCGTCTGTGAATGGAGTAGTGTTAAGTTTTTTCAATCGAGTTCTCGAGCAAAACTGATGAACAATTGTATTTTTTAATTTGAACGTAATTTTAACGAGTTCTAAATTCAAAACCCAACAATATACATTATCAAGCTGGATGCTCTACTGCAGGTGCCTCAAACGATTTGTATCTGTGAGTCAGACAGATGCAACTCAGCACGATCGACCCTGACCAGGCACATCACCCTGGTGCCTGCCATGCTGAGACGTATTGCTCACCATTTACTCACCATGCTGTCAACAACAACCGATGCACCATCCATCATAACACTGCCATTATTGCCCGCTGCCATTGACTGCATTCTGTACACGTTAATTGTGATCACTATTGGTAGATGGTACACCATTCAATGATTACAGTACACCCTCTTTATGGTGAAGCGTTACGTTTTGACATTTGCTGACCCAAACCTGTCTTTGATCTCCTAATTAGCACCCGTATGGCATACCCTTCATTCATGGAAAACCATGGTCTCGGACGTGTCACCATAGAGGGTACTGTTAACTGTTGCTGGTTTTGTGACACGAAATTGTTAAGTATAACTTTCAATTCCACCAGCTTGTAGATGTTACAATACAAATATTATTCCAACGTGCAGTCAGGTCCCGGAAAACATTTTGCTCGATCTTCTTGTGGAAATAATCCATGGCAAGTGTACCAAGAATTTTGATGCAAAATTTCGCCATATAAAATTTTTTACAGAAATGTTTCCGAATTTCTATCGCAATTGGTGCAGGTGATTATCAGTTATGCGTATAATTTCGATTGTATTCTCTTCCAAGTCATTTTCTTCTGCGCAATTATTGCATAAAGATTTATGTGCGAGTTGATGTTTCACAAAGGTTGGGGACGAACCGTGACCTAGCTATTCATCCAGCGATTAAGACAACCATAGTGAAGAATAAATAGTAAGGCACGCAGAAAGCAACAACAGTGAGAATCAATCAACAGCGAAGGTATAGAGAAGAAAACAACACCCATAGTAATTATTTTAGCAATAACAATTTTCAGTATATGATCAGATCACACGACCTTGAGTTTGTCTTCAATCAGAATTCTGTTCTGCACAGGGGGCATGATGACTGTACACTTGTGTTGAACCATTTGTACTGAAATGAGCAACTCGCAGATTTAACGTTGCAGCGTTTCGGTCACCGATTAAACCACAGCCATGTGCTTTTCATTGCGAGCTTCGACCTGTTTTCGCAAACGGGCGGTGCACCGGAACACCGTCAGTGCGAACCGTGCACCGGACCACGTGACCGCAAAAAGACAACGAGCTGGCATTGTAAAAAACACTGTTGAATTCTAACCAAAATTACAATCTCGTCAACCACTAACCAAGCAATCAGCATGGAATTTATGCTTGCATTGTTTGCAGGTGACCCTTGGCAGCTGGTAGCTGGTGGCGTGGATGGTGCTCATACAAATGGCACAGTCCTCGGCACCCGACAGATGTTTGTCAACGTTCTGCTTCCACAACACCAGACCATCCAATAGACTGCCGTTCTGCAGGACGGGGGAAGAGTGGCAAGGTTCATATTACAGAGCCGGTTACAGACATTGCGAGCGCTATCGAATTTGGTGATCGGAGAGAAACTTAAAAATCGTCCCATGACCAAAGCAGATCCGACCTAGTTCCCGAGTTTGATAATGGCCCTTGGGGCCTTCGTGCGTGTGTGTCTACAAACAAACAATTTTGATCCAAAAATGCGCGAAATGTGATATTTTTATCAGCGTTCTTGCGTGTGTTCCATGTAGCGGCAGATTGCGAATAAAACTGAAGCGCACCTGATGCGCGAGGAACACCGTCAATTGTAGATGCCATTTTCTCTGTTGCTGTCTGCTGGCGGCCACATGTCTCGTCTCAACATTTGGTTGTGCCAAAGGGTAGTTGTTCGGCAGCGATACCATCAATTCCATGTTGCAGTCGTCGGTCACGTAAATGGCCGTCACCTCACGCACAAGGGGACGCGTGGTCACCTGTTTGGGGGTAGTAATGGAAAGGTCATACTGATGTCGTTGCGGGTGGTGACGGAAATTCAAGCCGGACCAGTTCATATCTTATCGGGCGCGATAGAAACTCGCAAGACTAAAGAAATCACAACGGCGGACACAGTGCAAACACATCTCTCATTTCCATCAGTAGTTAGGGCCGAGAGCTACACTGGGGACGAAGCCTAGAGCAAACTGTTGCCGAGAGGCGAGTCAAGCTACTACTAGCCCTGGTTGATCCAGCAACAATTACAGTATGTGCGCACCTTTAACTCTCCGAGTTTGTCCGTTCCAGCAGTCAGCCCCTGCAGCTCCTCGTTGCACAACATCGGGCTGACATGTTGAGCCGTGAAACTGAAAAGTAACAAGATAACGAAATATAAAAATCAAAGAATACATTACAAAAACACGATACGAGAATCACCCATCGTCTTCTCTGCTTGCTTCGACCAAGTGAGGGATGGCACACAAGATCAACATCGGTGCGATTGCACCGGATGGCCACATATAACTCCAAACACACAAACTCACCGGTTCACCGTTTCAGCCATACTTTTCTGTATCGTATTGTACCAGGCCCTCACCAGTGCTGGGAAGACGCGCAACGCACGAACGTAACAACTGCACGCGGTACGTTGGACGGTGATCAGTGGCGTGTATGTGCCTGATAATGCGCGAACAATCGGCGTGGGTAATGTATTGAGTTCACGAATGTTCAACTGTGTCAAAATTGAGACACGCAACTGAATCGGTCCTATCTTGTTCACGTGATACGTTTGTATTAAAAGATTTGCAGATACCCTTGACTTGTGTAAATATGTTTGGGAAAAACGTATACGCTGGTCGAAACGAATTCACAGCACCAATGTATCTCGAAAAACCTTTATAGCAGGAAGCCACGCACGTGACCAAAGTGGGACCTAACCGATCATCACATTCCATACCACCAACCATTATTTCCAGATATCTCAGAAAAGCGACACGTACCTATTTCATTGACACTCGGTTCCCAAGTGATAACGTCTGTTAACCGCATTGACCCGGCTTCAACGGGGATCTTTGGTTCTAGTCTGGTCCGGGTTACGGTCGATAGAAAACCGGTCGAATCGGGCAGCACGTAGAAAACGGTGAGTAACAGATTGGTGAGCATCTCGGTGCGTCGCAGGTAGTTGCCCAGTGCCGGGCGTTGTGCGATGGGCGAGTGCGAATAGAACTGAAACACGCACAGACGTGAAAACGACTACATGTTGTCTCCAATAAGAATTTTTATCGCTTTCAGATGCGATGGGGCACAAAAACAGGGTGTGACAGAAGTGACATAGTCATATTGACAAACTTCGTCACATTGATCGTCGTCAAACTTGATTGGAGCGGATCTGATCGGGCTTGTTTTGCCTTAGGTGCGCCTAACGTTTTGGTAAGCATCTTTCAAGATTTACTGATGCCAATAATTTCCACCAGCATAACAGCTTATTAGCTGTCTGGGACCGACTTTTCTCCGGATCCAAATTAGTGGCAACATAGATCCCTGAATATCATAAATACAAAGGAATCAGCGACGACGACAGTTCCATTCCAATCACATCCAAACGCCAAGTTTGATAACTGGCCAACCTTCCCCCAAAAATTGAGGTATGCATAATCTATGCTGTAATTGCATTGTGGTTTTTTACCTCCAACAACAGATGTGCGTTCAACAAGAACGACATGACTTCATCGAGTAATTCCCGACTTTCCAACGATTTGCCTTGCACAATCAGGGCAGATATCCGTTCATAACATTCGCTCATCGGCGTTCCAATAAATGATGGAGCAGCGCTGTGACATGATAAGATCGTTTAATCAAATTTTTAAGTTAGTTGTCATATTTAAAATTGTGTTAAAATAGAAAATTGTCTTCACAAATAAGCCAATCTAACATTTCCAGTTCCGTATGCTGCTTTTCCTTGCTCAACTCGTCATCCGCGGTTGGCCATAATTTCTGTTCGATATCGAAAATCATCGGTATGCTGCTGCAAGTTAGGAGAGAAAAATAAGCAACAAGACAATAAAAACAAAATAATCCACAATCATAACAACTGACCGCTTCATTATCCCAACCACAGCTGTTCGTAGGAACCACGCGCGATGTGTCAACAGGGGCAAACATTGCGTCAACAAGGTCTGAAGCCAGGGTGGGTAACTGGAAAGGAAACAGAAGACTGTTTGACGCTACCAAAAACAAAAACTATCTTTTTGTCAAACCAACCCGTTCCTATCCAACTGTTCATCAAGCACCACAGGCAACTGGATTGTTTCATAGTTTGAATTCGGGCTGATGCGTTGGTCAACCACGGCGCACAAACGACGAAGCACAACATCGAAGTGAACGTATTGGCCGGTGGAGGAACAATCTGAAGTACATTGAGAACACTTAATTATTATTAGGACATGGTTCACAATTATAAGCGGGCCTTGTGAAAAAGCTGACATTTTTAAGTTGTCAAGACGAGAAATATGTTTGCGACGTACAATTCCGCCGCACAATCAACCACTCTATATACTGAATATTCTTTATGATGGCCGAAAACGGCGCATTCACCGGCCATCGACAGAAAAAACCAGCATCCAAACCAAACCAAAAAATCCACTTACTAATCAATCTGAACATCCACGGCACCAACAATTCGGCGCAGCCCGGTGCAAAGAAATCCGTCCATTCCCTTTTGAACATCTCGTCGTTTGTGCGGATGGCAAAGGCACAGATCGAATCGAATAGATTGAGAACGGACAGGGCGAAATGGGCACGATACGATTGCAGGTCGGATGCAACATTCATTGTGACACACGTCTGTGACAAAAAGGGCGAGGATAGTGGCAACTACAGATAGCCGTCGCACAAGGTGGACTAGCACACCAGCATGCTTTTTGGTTAGTCTTTGAATTAGCGATGCACCAGGTCATCATCGGTGCAAATGCATTATGTGCGGAAACGTGACGTGACACCGAAAACAGTCAGGAGTTCGATGGAGCATCACTCTTTGCGCAAACGCACAACGCGGTTAGATCTTGGTGACAGGCTTCAGAATTATCAGCTTTTTTGCTCACTGTTTCATCTGCGGCCCAGGGCGTGCTTGATGACTCGTTTATGATTTTTGTTACGGCGCCCAGTAAATCTACACAATTGCTGCGTTCCTACCGACCTGCATCCACGAGAGCACATTGCATCCGACGTAGTCCCGTTCGCCATCAGTCAGTGTGTCATTGTCAGCCAACACACGCTCAACGACGCTCATTGCAGCACAACACAATTGCACACCAACGTTGCATTGGGCATTCGTGCAGAAATCACTGCAAACATATAAACTGTTGTCAACGGAACATTTCGAAATATGGCCGATGTCAAACTTGGTGATGGAATCAGTTCTGATCGTTTGTCGGTCACGTATGACCTTCCTATAAAGAGATGTACTGTACGACTAGTTTTAACCCGTGTGTGAACTGTTGGTTACCCGTCTCGAAATAACTTTTACCCCGGTCGAAATCAGAAGCATCAGTAAGTTTTGAAAAAGATTCTTACTTAAAAAAACAAGTCACGTAACCAATGCAAAGCCTGAGTAGCTTGATCCGATCACCAAATTTTATATTAAATACCCGCATTTGTGATTCTCAAACAACTGTTCTCAAATCCGAACTCACTCATATCCCAACAACAGATGTGATTGCGTGAACAATTCATTTTGTCGCACGATCAGATCATTCAACGTTCGTCTGATCACACTCGTATTCGCACTAGATGCGACCAGAGCCAATCGCTGGGCTGATTCAATCGGATCAATGGTCAATGATCGATACACAACGTCTGCGGCCGGATGCAGCAAATTGATGAGTTCAGATGGCCAGCTGACATCGATTGGCAATATCGAGTGAAGAACGATCACGGGAGTCAATCTGGAAAACTAATTTCAGGGTTGGTAAATTTTGTTATGCCGACGCCATGTGCTGTTCCACATAAATGTGGAATTTAGCTCACTATCGGCCGAGCAAGCGCGTGTTAGCACATGGTTGCGTCGGCAAACCACACAGAAATTAAGAATGCTGCTACTCACCTTAGTGAGACGTTACGCACGCAGCAGGTCTATGCTATGCACTATGCTGAGCACCAAATAAAATAATCGACAACATCACAGGAAGGTTCATTCAATTATTCAGTGAACTGATTCATAACCAAACCGTTCAAATCGTGTCTCATTCTCCTCCAAATCCGATTGCCAACAATGATCGATGAGAGCCTCTTGTTCGGACCGAGACAGTGTTTTGCACACATTGTCGCAAACGGGCACCAATCGATCCAGTGCAGTGTGCCAGTCCGGCCTGCGCACGGTCACGTCATCGTAGTAGTGGCCAATTAATCGTTGGATAAGTAACACTCGAAGCAGCAGACACACAATCGGGCCATCGAGAAGAGAACTGCAATCGAAACGATACTGCTTTTTGGGAATCATGGAGAGGTACAGTCGGCAGCAATAGTGTCACAGCGGTGGTGAGGTGTGCGAGTTTCGGCTTGTTTCACTGTCGGACATCAGGACCAGGACCAAGACATCGTCAGCGTGAATGCACCTGATGATCCTACTCTGCCTTGCTCCATAACTCTGACGATAACGATTACTCCGAAATCTAATAAAACTTGTGATATGGATTCTTCATAGCTTCATTGAAACTTGTGACTTTGACCAATGTAAAACTTGCTTGTTAACCGCAGAGCGACAGCCCTTCGCGTTCACCGAACCGAATTCAAACTCACGAATATTGATCATTATTCCGTTGTTTGTCCGTCAACGCAGCTCTGATGGTCAGTATTCTGTCACACATCTCCACCACCTGTTCCATCAACACGGTCGACTGCACCCATGTGATGCGCTGCTCTTCTGATGTTTCACCAGTGTCGAATGTGCGTTTCATGATCAAATGTTGCATTGATGGAGTCATGGAGAGAGCGTGCATCGACAACCAACATAGCTGCAAAATTGGGAAATATATTGGGATCGGGGTTTAGTTGTGCATCCATTGCATTCGCACTGACGATGACTGGGAGAACCGCCCGCTGCGAAAATGATTAAAAACAGCACCCAAGACATGACACGCCCTACAACAGCACAATTTACGTGCAAAAGAACCAATAATAACTTCAAGAAATGACGCACCCTTTTTTCCACCTGCTCTTCATTTGTGTCACACCAACTGGAGAGTGCCGGTCGAACCAATTGATCAAAGAACGCAGTCGTACTTGAACTAGCGTCGGATAGAGCTCCAACCAGCTTGCTCAGGTTATCCAAACTAAATATGGACGAACATTACCCCCATTTCAAGGTTGCCAACAATCCGCAACGATAATATCAATGAAAACGCACTTCACCACTCGTTGTGATGTCATATGGTCCGGAAATACGATAGCCGCTAATTCTTTGTTGACCACTGTAAAGTCGATGCAGCAGAGAGATTGCAATGCGCTCACAGCTGAAATCGGGATATACTGAAGACATGACACCAACACAAAATTAGGGAATAATGATCTGAGAAAATAAACCTTGTGATGCAGTCGGACCATTATCATTCAATGCAGCGTGCACGGCCCGCCACACCAGGTTTGTGGAATTGGCAGCAAAGTCAGGAAGTTTGGCCTGAAACGCGATACAAAGGTCGTCTAGTGTGACCAAATGAAATTTTCCACTGCCAGGCAAACCTTTTTCGAATTGCATCGACCGACAAGCAGATTCAGCAGTGCACAGACAAGTTTCGGGTCCAAGAAGGCAGAGCTCGCATTGACAGCCATCCAATCAACGCGTTGCTCAACAACATCCAACAACCAATCAGCATTATCAGCGCTCACTGATTGGTCGAAGAGATCAGCGCAGATGTTGCAGTTCTCCGCTCTGGTCATGAATTGTAGATCGAGGGACGAGGGCAGTAGACCACTAGCAAGTTGGCCCAACGTTGAGTTATGAGCTGTGGGTTCGTCACAGATGCTCTTGAGCAGACGGAGACGCAGATTTAGATCGCACTGCTGAAATATTATGACGCAGTCGGATTTGAGTGTGTGGAGGGTGCAAATGGGTCTGCGGTACCTCCAGCGGCGCATGTGTGGGTAAGTGGCACTGCGAACTATGGGGGGTTCACGCTCATTTCCACGTGGGTGATGTAAGAGCAAAATTTTCGTCCACAATGAAGCTTTCCACTATGATAAAATTGCTAATTTTCTTCAATCATAACGTTGACAGGAGAGTTTCGCTCGAGGGCTCTATGGAAGTTTCTGGACTCATCTCGTACCGACCAATTTTCTTCGTGGTAAGAAGACGTCAAAACGACCGATATCAAGCTTGTTTCATTCGGAGCCCGAAGAGTAGGTGCGGGTTTTCTCAGCAACTCAGCAGGGTGTGGGCGTATGGGTTTTTCATCAGAGGTTGATTTACAAATTGTGAGAGTCTGGGACACCCAAAATTCCCCACCCTAGTTGGGAACCACCGGGTTCGTTCTTGAAGTAGCAATGCTTGACTTGACTTTTTTTGTAGTGCTTTTCGAAATTCTGTCATGAGCAAAGCTTGAAATGGTCTCAATACAAAAGGTGACTTGACCAAGACCAAGATTCGGACCACCACCTTGACAACGGAGTCCATCCATTCCGACAGCAATTGTTCGCTGGCATTCATTAACATTTGCGCCAAGGACGACAGATTGCCGATTTTCTGCTCCAACAACACATTGAATATGGCAGTCAGATGCTGGTTGATTGAATCTGTAGCATCTCGTTGGGTGTACAGTGGCAGCACATTGCACAAGGCATGCGCGCAATCGACAGAAACTTGTGGCTGCAAATCAGGCGCGAAATAGCCATAAGGTGTAAAATTTTATAACGATTGATAAAATATTGCAACAAAAAACCTTTCGATCAACGATCATTGCACACAAATTGGCCAGTAGTTGTGCATCGGGATCCAACGTTTCCACAAAAGACGCTCCCAGATGTTTCACAACAAGGCTCACATTCATGGATGCAACCTTGAGTGATCTGTCGCACAGCTCTGATTGGATTGCGGATAATAAACTGGGATGAACGTCGCATAAACGGGTGATCAGCGATGCCAAATCGGTCGGAGACAGTCGCTGACCAAAACCGGGTGATCTCAAAGCGCTCGAAATTACAAGGGGGATCTGAAGGATGGGTTACGATGTTTGGAATATATGGTAAGATATCGTTAACTAGCACTGTCAGTCACTGAATTGATACCTGTTGCGCAACAGTACCGACGTCATCAATATTGTGCACGGAGGTCTCACACAACTGCAGCATTGCGAGTGCACAGTTTGCGATTTCTTTCTTTTTGCTCTCTCCAGCGGCAAGATCAAACCTAAACAGAAAACATTTAACGGATATTAATTCTATTGGGACGATACAAAATCTTTTCGAAAAAACTGCGTAATTTCAATCCTACCCTTGAGCCACGCTTTTCACAAATTCAATTGAATACGTAGCATCGTCAGTCGCGTCACCAATGAAGCGAACGAGTTCCGTACAATGACCGGACACAACCTGTGCCTGACCGTGAAAGGCAAGACGTGCACATTCCAGCATCTTGTCACGCAGTTGTTTGCGGACCGAAATCAGGGATTTCAGCTGAAGAAAGGAGCATTTCTGATACAAAGACAAAAGTGATATCTTCAATCGTGTCCAGGTGTGTCCGGAAATTAAATCAGCGGCTTAAAATTTGATGATCGAACAAGCCTTGACCACGTAACGAGCCTTTTTTAATCGCGGAAACAAACATCGGGAAATTCATTGGCGTCACCAATTCCAACCAGCGTAAAAGCTGTTTCTCAGATGTCAAGTCAAAATCAGTGGCAACCGAGCAGTAAATCTCAAAACATTTTCATCACGCGTCCACGGCTTTGTATTGCATAGTAAATTTCCAAATTTGCTGCCGCACAATAAAATACGCCCCATAGTTAATGTCCACGTCTGAACCTGAAAGGTAACCACACGCAGTTCTGAAACACTGCGCACAGCTGCCTGGCTGGCTAGCAAGCTGCACTCGTGTCTGCTGGCAGAATGTTTCAAAAGTTGATTTTCGGGTTCAGATGAATACATTAACTATAGGGTGCACTTCACTGTGCGGCAGAGAATTTGGAAATTTACTATATTATACCTCAGCACGATAGATAAAGGCAAACTCCGCCAACAGGAGCCCGATTTCGCAGCTGTCAGAATAGTGAAACAAACTGACGTGGCTGCTGATTTGGGAAATGTTACACGTCGAAGAATACAAAGTGGAGCATGATGATTTTCTCTTTCTGTTCGTTTTGAATACACATCAGCTTCGAAATCGGGCTCGTGTTGATGTAGCTCGCCGATACCAACCAATGTGAAAATGATAAGTGATAATTGCATTTCCCGAACCTTCTCCAGAGCACATTTTTCCACCAGCGTCGCAGCGCACTGCCACGTCGCCTGTGTGGCACGAGTGTCGGCCAGAACATCGACATCGAATAATCGTCCCATCACCAGGGGCACGAATTTGGGAAAATATGGTTCAAGTTCGACAGGTTGATGCTGCAGCCACGATGTGAGCAATTGTTCGCACCGGGTCAGGCATGGCTGAATGGTAAAGGTTAACTCACGCCAAAATCAGATGTTTTTAAAATCTACCCTCGTTTTGGTGACTCTCTTCAGTCTTCATAGTGAAACTGATCAGATTGAGACGGACTGTTTGGTACCCAACGCTAATACAATCTGCCATTCTATGGTGGGTGAATACTCCGTGACCGAAAGCACTGATCAGTCACTATACAGAAGGTAGACAGTTGGGAACGTAGTATAAGTTCTAAAAACGGAACAGGGCCATACCAAATCTTGTTTAGTTTTATCGAGCAGTTTCCAGAACGCAGCCACGTGCCATAATCTTTCTATCACCAGCGCCACGTACTGTTCACGACAACACTCTTGCCCACACAACCAATCCAATGTGCACAATGCACACGAACGTAGCCGTGTCATACGCGATGCATCATCTTCGTCTTCGCTGGGTCCAGATGCTAATCTGAAAAATCATAAGTTTGGCAATAAAAATCAGCAATAATGTTTTCAATAACCATGTAGTCACCTTGTTTGCTTCGAAAATGGTCCGTTTTCGAGCAGAATATCAATACAAACTGAAACGGTCGTCTCGCACGCGATGGTCACGGCGACGGTTCGTTTCTGACCAGTCTCTCCTGAAAAAACCAAACGGACTTTTGCACAAAAACCATTTAGCAAGCTCAAACTATAATGTACAAATATCCAACCGAAAACAAGTGCAAACAGCTTGAGTGCGTTTCGTGAAACATCGACGGCCGGGTCATTTATGCCCAACAGCCAATAGGCCACCAGCTGTGACGCACATTTCTCAGCTGCACGACCGCAGCGCACACAAAGAATGCGTGTGACTTGATGCGACAGGTCGCGCAGTTGGGCACTGCTGTCCTGGAATAAGAAAACGGTGACGGTTGACGGACGTGACACCGTACGGCTGGCTGTCGTCAAGTACTTTCTGCGCTGGTCAAAAATTTGCGGCACATGTAAATTTCGAATTATGGCACCGAAGTCAGGCAAGCCGATACAGATTCCACTATTACCACGTTTGATGCGCATGTAATTTATCTGTCTACGTGTTGACCATATCCATGTGCATAACTAATCGTGACATGAAGTGCGAATCCCAACCAAACTAATCAATAGCTAACCACAGCCAATTTAGCGTAATAACCAGGCCAAAATTTCAGCAACGGCCGTAAATCTTGTTCGTCATTGATTGCAGTTGCCTCGGTGTCAATTGTCGTGTCGATTTCGTCTCGCAACTGTCGTAGAGCTTTTACTTTGGTCACCGAATCCTGGGATTCAGAATTAGGCTCGGTTTGTTGGATATTGACCATGCGAAGCAAACAGAACTTAAAAATGTCCAGGCCTAACCTTTTTAAGCAGCTTTTGTAACAGCTGCTGATGTCGCGGGTCGATCCCGGAATGTGGAGTTGACTGGACCAAGTCACATTCGGCCGACTGCGGTGAGAACACATCGAAGCCCACAAAACCACCTGGTGGACCTGAAAGCACTGTAGTGGCTGGGGGACTCCCCATCTAAGGGGTATCTATCTCGAGCCAGCCCTATCCGCTTCTGTGGATCGGCCCTGCTGTCTGTCGCAGTCCTTATTTTGACGAAAAATTATTTTTTTAGCTCACCTTGACTTGTAGTTGTACTTGCGTGAGTACAGGCGCCCGCCTTTGACTCGAGCAGAACGGCGGCCGTTGAACTGTCCAGCGGCTGAAGCAAACAACAAATTGCAAAATAGACAATGGGTGCTGTTGCAAAATTCATGGGCCTAAATGCCGTGTCAAGAGCAACCGCAACACCACAACAAAAGGAACGCAAACCTTCACATTTCCTTTTTGTCGATCCTTTGTTTTCCTTCCCATTTTGTTCCTTCAACTGTTTAACTCAAACAGACAGGGATACAGAGAGTCACAACAAATTCCACACTGCTAAAATATGATCACCGCGATGATGGCACCATCGGCGATGAGGTCTTGTTGGTTAGCAAGATCCAAATTGCATGGATTCGAAATCGATCGCAGCAGATCTGCAAAACGGGCAGGGTTTCTCGCAAGAACCGAAATGCACGGGGGCTCTATTAATTCACTGACCCCATTTTCGGGGCTCTATTACGGGGGGCGGGGGGCCTTATTCCGGCGGGGTACCTTGCAACCTTCCGGAGACTGGGTCCGGGGGTACTTTGCATTGCAGCAACCATTCGCCTGGCACTACACTGGGGCAATGGTGTGGCTGGGGGGGGGGGGGGGGGGGGCAGTGTAGTTCCTGGTCCGGAGGGGGAACAGGCGGTACCCCCTTTTTTCGGAGGGGGAACAGACGTACCCACCTGGGGGGAAGGGGGAGGGACCCGGAAGGGGGGGGGAGGACCCAAATTTGGAGAAAATTCATTTTTTGAGGTCGAAAATTTGGCTCATTTTTGGGGGCCCCATTTTTGCCCCTTTTAGGAAAAAAATCTCAATAAAAAAGGTATTTTGGCGATTTTTGACGACATTGACCTAAAAATCACTCTTTACATTGACCTAAAAATCACCTACCGTAAAAACCTAAATAGAGCCCCCCCCCCGGAATAGAGCCCCCCCTCGGAAAATCGATCGAAAATAACACCGGATTTGGAACGCTCTCGCTGAGAAACGAAAATAATTTTTTGAAAATGGGGTCAGTGAATTAATAGAGCCCCCCCCCTTGTATTTAGGTTTTTACGGTATTTTAGGTAAAAATTGGGGGAGCAGACGTACCCGGAGGGGGAACAGTGGGGCAGGCGTACCATGGAGGGGGAACAGACTGTCGGAAATAGACCCCGGGAGTCTATTTTTTCACTGGGGTCATTTTGGGGGGTTCAATTTATGGGGGGGACAATTACTGGGGGCTTATATTTTTCATTTGGCCCCCCCCGACGAAAAAAATCATTGTTAATAATGCCCATAAAAATGGCTTGTTTTTCGGTATTTTCTAACTTCAACAGCGGCAGTTGTGCTTAAAAAGGTGTATTCTGTTGTGTACACAAGCTTAAACACGTTTGACACAACAACACTGCCCACCCCACACCCAACCGACGGAAGGGGGGGGCCAGGGGGGGTCCCCAGGGGCAAAGGGTTCAAACACCGGGCCCCCCCCCCGAACCCGGCCCCAGGCACCGACGGCCCCCCCCCGCCCCCCGCCGGGGGGGGGGGGGGGGGCCCCCCCCCCCCCCCCCCCCCACCCCCCCCCCCACCGGGAAACGAGACCCCGCACAACCCCCGGACACCACCCACCCACCCAAATTTCAAATTCAAATTTTATCTGTAAGCTCACGCAAAGACCTTCAGGAGATCCGGCAAACACCTAAAAAAGAGACATATCAGTAAATAGCACACAAAATTATAATCATGAATGATCAAACGACAAAACGTACCGGAGAGATTCAAAAACAACAAACAACACAGCAACGGCAGGCGATAAATCAGCGATTGATGGCGAACACGAGATGATAACAGATGTCAACAAAATTGATGATGACCTGAAAGCAGCAACCCAGTGACTGAGGGGATCAGTCAACGACAGCTGAGAATTTTGATGAAATGTGGCAAGAAACTACGTCTCGACCACGTGAGTTTAGTTTAGTTTTAAAGGCCGCAATTGAGGCAGCAGAGACGACGTCCTCTGGGAGCCTGTTCCAGAGGTCCACGACACGATAGGCCCAGTACCCGGACAAGTCTGCACCCGCGCCATGGACTCGACACAAACCGTGGGAGTGCCCTCGGGTTGGGCGGCCGGTGTCACGAGATGGAAAGAAGGATTCCTTGGTTACCCCAGGTATGTGACCGTGAATGACCTTGTACACAAGCACAAGATCGTTCACGGTCCGGCGATAAATTAGGGGGTCTAAATTTAGGGCATGCAAACGCTGTTGATAAGACAGTGTCTGCATGCCAGGTAAATAGTAGGTGAACCGACGTTGAATTTTTTCAACGTTTTTAGCTAAAGTGACATTTTGAGGGGACCAAATGGACATGGAGAATTCCAGCAATGGGCGAACATAAGCCAAGTATAGTTTTCTGAGGAAATCGAGATTTCGACTGTGGAAGTTTCGGCGGATGGTCTTCTCCATTCTACTGGCGTCAGCCACAATTTTACCAATATGTGATTCAAATTTCAAGTTTTGTTGGTCTATTAGGACACCCAAGTCCCGGACATGGGGTGGTGAAATAATTTGCTCATTCCCACAGAAATAGACAGGGGGGACTTGGGGGCGATTCCCAAGCCTTACTGTGACGCTCTTATGGCTGGCAAGAGCCATGCCATTTGCAGAGAGCCAACTAATGACCGCATTTATGTCACCCTGGAGGATTTTGTGATCTACAGCACTACGGATTTCCCTGTAAATTTTGATATCATCAGCGTAGAGATACAGATAGGTACCTGGATGTACCACACTGACGACATCATTTATGTAGATGAGAAAAAGGGTCGGGCCGAAAACACTGCCCTGTGCGACGCCGGAGGTGACCGGAATCCACCCAGAGACTGCGTCCCCGACCCGAACCCGCTGTGACCGCCCATTTAGGTATGAGGATACCCAAATGAGTAAATGGCGGGGGAAACCGTAGTGCTGCAGTTTTTGCAGCAGCGCAGAGTGGGGGACAGTGTCGAAAGCCTTTTGGCTGTCTAGGTAAATGATGTCCACTGCGTTCCCACGCTCTAACGCTGCTGTCCAGTGCGACATGCAGCACAATAGCTGAGCCTCTACAGAGCGACCAGGGATGAAACCGAATTGGAAGGGAGATAATAAATTATGTTTTTGAAGATGGGCCAGGACCTTTGAGTTAAAAAAGGCCCCCAAAAGTTTGCAGGAGGAGGATGTAAGAGAAATGGGACGATATTTAGTGACATTTTTTGGGAATTTTTCCTTGGGTATTGGGATCACATCGGCCAACTTGAAATCATCAGGAACAACACCGGTGTGGAGAATTTGGTTGAAAAGGAATGAGAATTGTTCCACGAGGCCGATGCCCAACTTTTTCAAGAAGGCCGAAGGGATCCCGTCTGGGCCAGGGGAAGTTTTGGCGGGTAATTTTCGAAAAAATTGAAAGAGAATGGGGGGAGAGCAAATTATTTCCTCCATGTCCGGAACGGGATGGGCTGCACACAGAGGAATTGTGCCTGTAATTCCAAGATTGGAATTAAAGACAGAGGCAAAATAGGTGTTGAAGGCAATGGCCTTGTCCTTGTCCTCTGTGTGCAGCACGCCATCGGTGTCAGTTACATCAGGAAGATCAGTCCTAGGGCTGATTTTGCGTTTGATGTAACTCCAAAACTTTTTTGGGCTTGGATTTGTGACCAACGACTGTTCCCGCCTACGGACCCAGCCCCGCTTGCGTCGGCGAATGATGCGAGAGATTTTGCAACGGGAATAATAGGTGTTGATATTTGGTTCCCGATGCATGCGCGAGCGCAGACGGGACTCAGTTCTACGCAGGCGAGAAAGCTGAGGCGACCAATCGGGCATATACCCGGTTGTCGAGGAGACGCGTGAGATGGGTACAAATTCTTTAATGGCCATTTGGCATGCTAATTTGATAGCATCCCAGGTAGATAGAGGGTCAGAAAAAGGGCCATAAAGAATTTCATCCCAGGGGATATTGAAGGAAAGAAATGCTTCCATCACGTCCCATTTGGCTCGTCCCCAGTTCCGAAAACGTGTAATTTTACGACATTTGGATGTCGTATAACTGGTTGTGAGCCAGACGGGACGGTGGTCGCTCTCAACGTCTCCAAGACTAGTGGGCACCTCAACTTGGGTGATTTTGGTGGTGTCGGTCACAAAAACCAAATCCAATAAATTTGGACCACGAGTTGGAGTGTTGACTAATTGGGTGGCGCCAGAAGTCTGGATAGTTTCCAAAAATAATTTTTCTGTTTGGGAGGGTGCAGAAAAGAAGGGCCAATTAATATTTGGGAAATTTAGGTCACCAAAAAGGATACAGGGATCCCTCAATTCAAAGATTTTCTCAAAATGTCCAAGAAAATCCCTGAAAAGAGCGGAGTTTGAACCGAGGTAGTTAGGAGGGCGATAAATTTCAGTGAGAATTAAATTTTGGGTGGGCAGGGAAATTTGAACAGATAGTGTTTCGAATGTTACATTGGTTTTTGACAGGGTTGGGAGGGCCTTAGATTTATAAATTTTGGGCACCAGGATCGCGACACCGCCACCTTTTTTATCAACCCGGTCTAACCTGTAGACTTGAAAGGCACCACCCACAGAAAGTGAAGAGTCCAGAACCGACGGATCCAGCCAGGTCTCGCATAGCAGGTAAATAGCGTCATTTGGGCCATCCAGAACCGACTCTTCGAAGGCGTGCCTTCTAACTGCCGTGGCCAGAGATCTCACGTTGAGGTGACATAGTTTCAGGCCTGAAAAATTAGAATTGAGTTTGTTTTTAAAATATTTGCCGTCGCCGCTTTTCCCCCGCCTCACTGAACCGCTGCCTTCCTATTTCTTAGATTTCGAATTTGCATCGCTCAACACATCCAGCAAATCAAGATCAGTGAGCATTTTCAAATCAAACGGATCGCAATGGAATTCGTGTGAAATACGATTATTGGCAGATTTCTTTTCAACGATAACAGCGTGACCAAATTCGATAGAATCACGAAGCACAAGTTTTTTGTTTTTGTTTTCGGGCAATTCACGTAATTTGCTCAAGACAGTGACACATTTTCGATGCACTGAGCGCTGCAGATCGGTTTGGTCATGACGCAGCCACAGGGTGGGTGCGCCAGTTTGTGACCTAGCCATATCCACACCGCTCTTTTGCATTAACATGCGCTTGGTCCACGAATTGTTGCAGATAATTTTCACTGGCCGACCACCCTTTGAGCCTACTTTACCCATTTTGAACACCTGTATCACTGATTCCGGGTCTCCACCCAATCGAACCACACAATCGCGCACCGTTGACAAATCCGGATTCGTCTCCGGATTGCCTCGGTCCTTCGAGTCGATCGTTGTGCCATCATCCGGAAAATTGTACGCAACCAGATTGTTCACCTTCGATTTTCTCTGTTCGATTTCGGTGTCCTTTTTCAGCTGCAACTCAACGCCGAACTCCTTGATCGGGTGTCCAACGCCAACGGGACCCAATTTGTTGTTTTGGGGCACAAGTTCGGTCAGCAATTTCAGAATATGATCGTACTGTTTGTCGCGGTTGAGAAGTTCGCGATGCAAATTTTCAATCAATATTTTCTGATTTTCTAGCAGTTCGCTTTGATGCTCGACAATCGCAGCCAGCTTATCGAACTCATCTTTAGATATTGAATTTGACGAGGTCGAGCGAGTTGTCGGCGCTTTTGGGGGCATCTCACCACAAGTACGAGTTGTCGTCGGATACCTCAAGTTTTATGGGTAAAAACCCATACCATGCTTGAACCACTAATTTCGACCAGCGTGAAAGATGTTCGCTAGACGTAGGGGAAAAACTTTTACGCTGGTCAAACCTCCTCTTCCCTCCGGGCCCCCACAAACCCCCCTTAAATTCCCCTCTTTAGACCCCCCCGCCGTTCCGCCGTCTCTCTTTTTTTTTCTTTCTTCGCTGACGGAGCCACTTTTTCCCTACCCTCTATACTCTTCTCCCTTCCCTCTCTTCTTTCTCTCTCTTTTCCCCATCTCCCCCCCCCCCCCCTTCCCCCCCCCCTTTGCTTCCGGCCCTCTCCCCCCACCCAACACCCTCCACCCCCCCCCCCCCGATTTTCTTTTCTCTCCTTTCTCCTCCTCTCTCAAGCCCATTTTTCCCACACAACACACCCCCCCCCCCCCCCCCTACCCTCCCTCCTGTTGGGCTCTTTCCCCCCTCTTTTTCCCTCCCCCCTTTCTTTCGCGGGGGGGACCCCCCCCCCCCCCCCCCCCCCCCTGGTACAGTAGGTAGGTTGCCGCCCCACCTAACTTTTCACCGAAAACATTCATTTTTGGCTTAAAATTGCATAAAATTAGCATGTGTCTGCAAATAGGCGAAAAATCGCGCGCTGCGCGCGAAATTAGTGTTTTATGCCACATTTTCTTCAGTATTTAGACATAAAAAATTTCGGTTTCCAGATGACCCCCCCCAAGTGGTACGACCCCCCCCCTAGCTCGGCTGGTACAGTAGGTAGGTATCACATGGCAAAGACAGAAATAATAATACACAGTCAAGAAGCGTGCGTTACGCCTGGGCGTAAAGACCACTTCTTGACTACGCGGACAAGAAAGACAAGAAAGACACAGAAATTAAGTTTTAGCGTCAAGAAGTGTGCGCTACGCCTCGCCTGGGCGTAAAGACCATTTCTTGACTATGAGAGATAACAGTTCTAATGTAAACACTTAGCTCTTCTCAATGAATCACTTTAGTGCTTGTGTGTGAGAGATGTTTCGTGCAAATAATTAATCACTTTTGTCACATTTTGATTTGGTCAAAATTTTGATGTTCCTATATCGCCTTGAGTACTTACCGTAAAAACCTAAATGGAAGGGGGCTGTATTAAAGGGGGCCCGACATTATACATTTTTGGAGTGACACACACCAATATTACTGCAGAAATGACAAGAAGGCATCTGAAGTCACACGTTTTGAAAGACAGTGAAGCCGAACTTCGAAGATTTCATTCAGAAATTCACCTCCGAATGTCGACTGCAAGGAACAAAGTTCAATTTGCTGTAGTCGCTCGGTTCCCTGAAAACCAGGCATCGAGCTGAAAAAATGGAACAAGGAAATGTTCAGGGCGAAGCACATGGTTCTAAACAGGTATAATTTTATAACACTGGAAATTTCTGTTTGGGCCACACTGTGAATTAGACTTGAACCACTAATTTCGACCAGCGTGAAAGATGTTCGCTAGACGTAGGGGAAAAACTTTTACGCTGGTCGAAACCAGTGCTTCATGTCTATCTCACAGTGTGGCCCAAACGAAAATTCCCCGTGTTATAAAATTGTACCTCTTTAGAACCATGCGCTTGGCCGATTCATACGGTCGCTGTGGGAAGTCGTCTGTGGAACATTTTATTGTTTCATTTCTTGAGCTCGATGCCTGATTTTAAGGGAGCCGAGCGACTACAGCAGACTGAATTTTGTTCCTTGCAATCGACATTCGGAGGTGAATTTCTGAATGAAATCTTCGAAGTTCGACTTCATTGTCTTTTCAAAACATGTGACTTCAGATGTATTCTTGTCATTTCTGCAGTAATATTGGTGTGTGTCACTCCAAAAATGTATAATGTCGCGCCCCCTTTAATTCACTGACCCCATTTTGGGGGGCTCTATTTCGGGGGGCCTCTATTAATTCACTGACCCGAACCTGAAAAATTGTTCCCAGAAATACCCCCCAAAAACCCCTGAAAATGGGGTTGAAGTTGAAAGGATGTTTTTTTTCGCTTGTAATCGCATTTATTCGTGTCTATTCGTCAATTAGAGGCATGGCATATTATGTGCTCTGAACGAACAACAAACGTGCATAACCTGCGCACCATTATCAAGCCTTAATGCACTACTGTATAGGGGATAGGGGGACTCTATTCCGGGGGCTCTATTAATTCACTGACACTGACCCCTTTTTTTGGGGGCTGTATTACGGGCAGTGGTGTAGCTGGGGGGGGGGAGTGGGGGGAGGGAGCCCCCCCTAGGTACAGTAGGTAGGTTGCCGCCCCTCGCCTGGTACACTAGGTAGGTTGCCGCCCCTCCCCTGGTACAGTAGGTAGGTTGCCGCCCCACCTAACTTTTCACCGAAAACATTCATTTTTGGCTTAAAATTGCATAAAATTAGCATGTGTCTGCAAATAGGCGAAAAATCGCGCGCTGCGCGCGAAATTAGTGTTTTATGCCACATTTTCTTCAGTATTTAGACATAAAAAATTTCGGTTTCCAGATGACCCCCCCCAAGTGGTACGACCCCCCCCCTAGCTCGGCTGGTACAGTAGGTAGGTTGCCGCCCCGCATTTTGGGTGGTACAGTAGGTTGCCGCCCCGCCTGGGTAGCTACACCACTGATTACGGGGGGGGGCTCTATTCCGGGGGGCTGTATTTAGGTTTTTACGGTAATCTGCAAAATGGTAACTACATGTACGTTTTGGTTTTACAGACTAATTTTTTTATTCGTATAACTTACATTGTGTTTCTGTCCACCCAGACCACGTAGTCAAGAAGTGGTCCTCACGCCCAGGCGTAACGCACACTACTTGCCTGTGTATTATTATTTCTGTCTTTCTTGTCCGCGTAGTCAAGAAGTGTATGTTACGCCCGGGCGTAAACACCACTTCTTGACTATACGGACAAGAAAGACAAGAATTCTTGTCCGTGCGTCAAGAAGTGTCCACATACGGTGCGGGCTGAATAGGGCTAGGGCTGTGTGGGCTGAATAGGACTGGGGCTGGGGGCTATATGTGGGCTGTGTAGGCTGAATAGGACTGGGGCTGTGTGGGCGGTGCGGGCTGAATAGGACGTCCCCAACAACCACCACAAGATATCCCAGGGAAACGTAAAATGTTTTGTAAACAATCGCGGGAATTTGAAAATGTTCTTTTCATTTCGATTCGATTGGCTCGATTTTTTTCGGCCCCACTTTTTCAGATGGTATTTTGAAGAAAATTTTTTTTGTGCAAAAATCGGGGCACAGTTTTTTGATTTAAAAATACCTGAAAATCATGGAAGTCGGTTCTAATCTGTTGAATCGCAAGCAGTGTAGTTCCTGGTCCGGAGGGGGAACAGGCGGTACCCCCTTTTTTTCGGAGGGGCAGTGTAGTTCCTGGGGTGGGGGGGGGGGGGGGGGCCCCCCCCCCCCCTAAGGTACACTAACCGCCGCGACCAAGGTACACTAGTACACTAACCGCCGCGCCAGGTACACTAACCGCCTCATTTTTTGCCTAAAATTGGCATTTTTAGGCCTAAAATGGGCATTTTTAGGCCTAAATGAGTGATTTTTAGGTCAATGATGTCAAAAGTCGCCAAAATACCCTTTTTATGAAGAATTTTTTCCAAAAAGGGCCAAAAATCGGTCAAATTTTCTACCCCAAAAAGTGACTTTTTCCTGGATTTGGGTCTTCCCCCCCCCCCGTCCCCCCCCCCAGGTAGGTACACTAACCGCCGCACGGAAAAAAGGGGTAGGTACACTAACCGCCGCGCCGGACCAGGAACGACACTGCGGAGGGGGAACAGACGGACCCACCCCACCGGGGGGGGACGGGGGGAGGGACCCGGAAGGGGGGGGGAGGACCCAAATTTGGAGAAAAGTCATTTTTTGAGGTCGAAAATTTCGCTCATTTTTGCCCCTTTTAGGAAAAAAATCTCAATAAAAAAGGTATTTTGACGATTTTTGACGACAACGACATTGACCTAAAAATCACTCATTTTATGCCTAAAAATGCCTATTTTAGGCCAAAATTTGCCTATTTTAGGTAAAAATTGGGGGAGCAGACGTACCCGGTGGGGGAACAGTGGGGCACGCGTACCATGGAGGGGGAACAGACGCACCCGGCCGCGGGGGGACCCCCCCGCCCCCCCCAGCAGTGTAGTTCCTGGGGGGGAGGGGGGGACCCCCCCTCGGGTACGTCTGTTCCCCCTCCGAGGTACGCCTGCCCCACTGTTCCCCCTCCGGGTACGTCTGCTCCCCCAATTTTTTCCTAAAATGGGCAAATTTAGGCCAAAAATAGGTAAATTTTAGGTGAAACCTCCAAAAAAACGCCAAAATACCCTTTTTATAGGGGATTTTTCGCAAAAGAAGGCAAAAATAGTCCAATTTTTCGACCTCAAAAAATGACTTTTTTCCGTCCCCCCCCCCCAAATTGGGTTTTTTTCGGTTTTTTTTCCGAAAAAAAAACCGGTTTTTTTTCCGCCTGCCAGTATAATTTTGTAGCTTTTCAAAAAATTTAGTAGCTAAAAAGCTACTAAATTTGGTTAAAAAAAATCCATGCTTCCCCCCCTTCCCCCCCCAGGTAGGTACGTCTGTTCCCCCTCCGAAAATAGTGGAGGGTACGTCTGTTCCCCCTCCGGACCAGGAACTACACTGCCCCCCAGGAACTACACTGATCGCAAGCAATTTTGTCAAATTTTACCGCAAAAAGTCACGATTTTTTTGTTGAAATTCGATGATGTCGGACCAGCGAACAATAGATGGCCACGGATGATTTTTCTAAGATTTTTGGCTTAGCTCCTGATGATGATTAATATTACCTACTTGTATTCGTTTTATTTGTGGCACAGGTACCGGGGCCGGGCCGCGCTCACACTTCACAAACGTCTATCTGTAACTGTAGTAACTGACAGTGTTTTTATTGTGCGTGGTGAATGGTACAGACAAAGAAGGAAGGCAAAACAAAAATAACTGCACGTCTAAAGTCTACCAAACCAAATTAATTGTCCGTTCTTGATTGACCATTATTTGCCGACTCCATCATGCCTGACGATCGATACAAGGACTTAAAAGAAATTCCGGATGTGGTCGTTAATCCGAACACCAAACAGCGATATTTGAAAGGCAAATTCCTCGGCAAGGGTGGCTTCGCGCGATGTTACGAACTGACCGATATGAGCACCAGGGAGATATTTGCCGGCAAAATCGTGGCCAAGGCAATGCTGCAGAAAAAACATCAACAAGATAAAGTTAGTAATGCACAATCTTTGCTGAGAGAACAAAAAGACGTCGATTAACATCACCCAACTGCTGCAGATGGCTCAAGAAATCGCGATCCACCGCAGCCTTCGACATAAGCACGTTGTTGGCTTTCACACGTATTTCGAGGACAACGACAATGTTTACGTGCTGCTGGAATTATGTCGCAAAAGGGTCTGACGACCTGAACTCGTGGCTTTGCTATTTCATCGTGCAGCCAGTTTATTCGCTACTTGCTTCTGTTTCAGTCCCTAATGGAACTTCATAAACGACGACGCGCGATCACCGAGCCCGAAGCTCGCTACTTCACTTATCAGGTTGCGCATTGTGTTGTAATTCGATGCTTTTGCCTGTCATGCCGTGTTTGTCACAGCAGGGTTTATTTTTTCAAAATGGGCTAGTAGCAAGAAGCTAGTAAAATCAAAAATTAGTAGCTTTTTTGCCGCTGAAAAGCCAATTTACTAGCTTTTTTGGCCAAAATACAAAATTTAGTAGCTTTTAGGCTATTAAATTTGAAAATTTACTAGCTTTTCAAAAAATTTAGTAGCTAAAAAGCTACTAAATTTGGTTAAAAACATCCATGTGTCACAGAGTAGTAATGTTTCATTATCTCAGGTGGTCGACGCGTGTCTGTATCTACACAAAGAACGCGTGATTCATCGTGACTTGAAATTGGGCAATCTGTTCCTGAATGATGACATGGAGATCAAAATCGGCGACTTCGGACTCGCAACGAAACTCGACTTCGATGGCGAAATCAGAAAGTTAGCGCAAGAAACTCAAACCTGGTGATCGATCGATACCGTCCTGCTTTATCCTTGTCTTATGAATATTTGCGTCGGAGATTTCGTGTTTCACTGAGCCGCTTGTTTCGTTCGACCAGCATAACAGCCGTTTCTCAGTGTGTGTGCGTGTGTGGGGTGGTGGTCAATGCGAACAACTGTTGCGCTGGTCCTGGTCGAATTTAGTGCAGCGATAAATGTCGAAATATTTGCGATTCAAAAGAAAAGTGATCGGCGCTGATCAGATCTCATCGCAACGTTCAGTTACAATGTTAACAAGCATCAGTTGGAATTGGAAATACCTGGGTTAAAGCAGAGAGTGCGAGAGCGTGACCAAACCTTCATTTTCAGGACCTTGTGTGGTACGCCGAACTATATTGCACCAGAAATGCTGGGCAAAAGGGGCCATTCCTACGCAGTCGATACGTGGGCCATTGGGTGCATTCTATTCACATTGTTGGTCGGAAAACCGCCGTTCGAAACGCAGTCATTGAAGGTTGGCAGCTGATGATGTTTTATGGTCTGTGACTGGACGGACCGACTATCGCACCAGATACCAGCTTTTTGTGGCTTTTTATTTACACTGCACAGACACAGGACAATACAAACTTGTAGTGCCAAGCGTATGTGGTGTGCCGGCCTTGCCTTGCCTTGGTCAATATGTCGAGATTTACTGGTGTCACTCAGTGATGTAGTTGGTCGGAGCAAGAAAGCTAGCTAGCTGGAGGGGTCCGGCGCAAGAAAGCTAGCTAGCTAGTCGGGTACCCCGATTTGGGGGGTATTGGTCCAGAAGTCAAAAACAGGGGTATAAAAATTGGTCGAAATTATGCTAAAATAAGCCTTAAAATGCGTGTTTTTGTGCATGTGTGAGAAAATTTGAACGAATTTGACCATTTTGGCCCATAAAATGGTCATTTTGGCGCTAAAATCAACACTTTTTTTACTTGGTGACCGGAGCAAGAAAGCTAGCTAGCCAGTTTGGGGGGTATGGGTTCCGGAGCAAGAAAGCTACCTAGCAGTTGGGGGGTAATACCCCCCATACCCCCCCCCCAACCACATCACTGGTGTCACTTATCCTTGAATTTTAACCAGTGTAAGCGTTTACAGAGAGCGCGTAAAGAACCTACACGCTCGTCAAAATTATTGACATCAGTAAAGCTCCAAACCTCATTTCAAAAAAAACGTCACGTGGTTCAGGCGTGGCCGGCCCAGGCCCAGTTAGTACCGTTCATCCGACCATGCACGTATGTAAAAAACCTAAGCCATTGTTATTCAAGGACACGTACATGCGCATCAAAAAGAACGAATACCACGTGCCATCACGAATCGGCCAACCAGCACGCAATCTGATCAATCATTTGTTGGCCGCCGATCCCGCCCAGCGACCCAAAATCACCGAAATTCTGCAATACGATTTCTTTACACAAGGTGTGCTGGATAACATTTTTGAATAGAAATCATCTAAAAGTGTGTAACCGTTGTCCTTTTGCAGGCTACATGCCCACCAGACTGCCCACGTCGTGTTTGACGATGGCGCCGAAATTTCCGTCGCAAGCAATGCTGCATGTTAACCGACAGTCGCTGATGGATACTCAATCTGCTGGTACATTTGTTTGTTCCGAACCTGTGTCAATGGTGCTGGAGAATATCAATAGTCAACAGAATAGCGTCGTGATCTGGATAAAGGCAATCCAGCCGCTGATGTCACCGCCGCGATATCTACAGTACACCAGAGTCTGAGTCATTACACCGTTTCTCGACTTATATATGATGCGATTTTTCTTTAGTTCAATGTTTCATACCACGCAGCTGAGTGCGCAGAAAGCCGAATGGCACAAAAGGGCTAAATGGGAAGAAACAAAAAAACAAAACAAAAAACCGAATTGGGAAGGGCTAAATGCCACGCTTCATGGCCAGACACGTTCTAAACCATAGGTCTATTCGTAAAAGTTCCTTTTCCCACCCCCATCACGTTCCCAAAAACCCCCCTTCCAGGAGTGCTCAGCCCGAAGGACCAGGTTCGCAAAGACCGATTGGCGGCACCGATGCGTCCGTTGAACGCTGTGCCCGAGAATCAAGCCATGCCAAAGGACAACCGATACCCCCCTTGGTGGTAGAATCGATGGAAAACACCTCAAAGGCGCTACCCCGCCACACTTTCCGAGGTGCCACCTATTTCTATTCAGAATGTTATCCAGCACACCTTGTGTAAAGAAATGGTATTGCAGAGTTTGGTGATTTTGGGTGCTGGTGCGGAGTCGGCGGCTAAGATGATTGATCAGATTGCGTGCTGGTTGGCCGATTCGTGATGGCACGTGGTATTCGTTCTTTTTGATGCGCATGTACGTGTCCTTGAATAACAATGGCTTAGGTTTTTTACATACGTGCATGGTCGGATGAACGGTACTAACTGGGCCTGGGCCGGCCACGCCTGAACCACGTGACGTTTTTTTTGAAATGAGGTTTGGAGCTTTACTGATGTCAATAATTTTGACGAGCGTGTAGGTTCTTTACGCGCTCTCTGTAAACGCTTACACTGGTTAAAATTCAAGGATAAGTGACACCAGTGATGTGGTTGGGGGGGGGGGTATGGGGGGTATTACCCCCCAACTGCTAGGTAGCTTTCTTGCTCCGGAACCCATACCCCCCAAACTGGCTAGCTAGCTTTCTTGCTCCGGTCACCAAGTAAAAAAAGTGTTGATTTTAGCGCCAAAATGACCATTTTATGGGCCAAAATGGTCAAATTCGTTCAAATTTTCTCACACATGCACAAAAAGACGCAGTTTTAAGGCTTATTTTAGCATAATTTCGACCAATTTTTATACCCCTGTTTTTGACTTCTGGACCAATACCCCCCAAATCGGGGTACCCGACTAGCTAGCTAGCTTTCTTGCGCCGGACCCCTCCAGCTAGCTAGCTTTCTTGCTCCGACCAACTACATCACTGAGTGACACCAGTAAATCTCGACATATTGACCAAGGCAAGGCAAGGCCGGAACACCACATACGCTTGGCACTACAAGTTTGTATTGTCCTGTGTCTGTGCAGTGTAAATAAAAAGCCACAAAAAGCTGGTATCTGGTGTGATAGTCGGTCCGTCCAGTCACAGACCATAAAACATCATCAGCTGCCAACCTTCAATGACTGCGTTTCGAACGGCGGTTTTCCGACCAACAATGTGAATAGAATGCACCCAATGGCCCACGTATCGACTGCGTAGGAATGACCCCTTTTGCCCAGCATTTCTGGTGCAATATAGTTCGGCGTACCACACAAGGTCCTGAAAATGAAGGTTTGGTTACGCTCTCGCACTCTCTGCTTTAACCCAGGTATTTCCAATTCCAACTGATGCTTGTTAACATTGTAACTGAACGTTGCGATGAGATCTGATCAGCGTCGATCACTTTTCTTTTGAATCGCAAATATTTCGACATTTATCGCTGCACTAAATTTGACCAGGACCAGCGCAAGAGTTGTTCGCTTTGACCACCACCCACGCAGACTGAGAAACGGCTGTTATGCTGGTCGAACGAAACAAGCGGCGTCAGTGAAACACGAAATCTCCGACGCAAATATTCATAAGACAAGGATAAAGCAGGACGGTATCGATCGATCACCAGGTTTGACAGTTTCTTGCGCTAACTTTCTGATTTCGCCATCGAAGTCGAGTTTCGTTGCGAGTCCGAAGTCGCCGATTTTGATCTCCATGTCATCATTCAGGAACAGATTGCCCAATTTCAAGTCACGATGAATCACGCGTTCTTTGTGTAGATACAGACACGCGTCGACCACCTGAGTAAATAATGAAACATTACTACTCTGTGATTTTAAAAATTATTATATAAATTTTAAAATAGCATAATAGCAACCCCCCTGCAAAATAATAGCCAAAAAAGACCTACTAGCTCGCTCCCAAACACGGCATGACAGGCAAAAGCATCGAATTACAACACAATGCGCAACCTGATAAGTGAAGTAGCGAGCTTCGGGCTCGGTGATCGCGCGTCGTCGTTTATGAAGTTCCATTAGGGACTGAAACAGAAGCAAGTAGCGAATAAACTGGCTGCACGATGAAATAGCAAAGCCACGAGTTCAGGTCAGACCCTTTTGCGACATAATTCCAGCAGCACGTAAACATTGTCGTTGTCCTCGAAATACGTGTGAAAGCCAACAACGTGCTTATGTCGAAGGCTGCGGTGGATCGCGATTTCTTGAGCCATCTGCAGCAGTTGGGTGATGTTAATCGACGTCTTTTTGTTCTCTCAGCAAAGATTGTGCATTACTAACTTTATCTTGTTGATGTTTTTTCTGCAGCATTGCCTTGGCCACGATTTTGCCGGCAAATATCTCCCTGGTGCTCATATCGGTCAGTTCGTAACATCGCGCGAAGCCACCCTTGCCGAGGAATTTGCCTTTCAAATATCGCTGTTTGGTGTTCGGATTAACGACCACATCCGGAATTTCTTTTAAGTCCTTGTATCGATCGTCAGGCATGATGGAGTCCGCAAATAATGGTCAATCAAGAACGGACAATTAATTTGGCTTGGTAGACTTTAGACGTGCAGTTATTTTTGTTTCGCCTTCCTTCTTTGTCTGTACCATTCACCACGCACAATAAAAACACTGTCGGTTACAGTTACAGATAGACGTTTGTGAAGTGTGAGCGCGGCCCGGCCCCGGTACCTGTGCCACAAATAAAACGAATACAAGTAGGTAATATTAATCATCATCTGGAGCTAAGCCAAAAATCTTAGAAAAATCAGGGATCCCGAAAAATCATCCGTGGCCATCTATTGTTCGCTGGTCCGACATCATCGAATTTCAATAAAAAAATCGTGACTTTTTGCGGTAAAATTTGACAAAATTGCTTGCGATCAGTGTAGTTCCTGGGTGGGAGGGGGGTCCCCCTCGGGTACGTCTGTTCCCCCTCCATGGTACGCCTGCCCCACTGTTCCCCCTCCGGGTACGTCTGCGTCTGCTCCCCCAATTTTTACCTAAAATAGGCAAATTTTGGCCTAAAATAGGCATTTTTAGGCATAAAATGAGTGATTTTTAGGTCAATGTCGTCAAAAATCGCCAAAATACCTACCTTTTTTTATTGAGATTTTTTCCTAAAAGGGGCAAAAATGAGCGAAATTTTCGACCTCAAAAAATGACTTTTCTCCAAATTTGGGTCCTCCCCCCCTTCCGGAGCCCTCCCCCCTTCCCCCCGCCCAGGTGGGTACGTCTGTTCCCCCTCCGAAAAAAAGGGGGGTACCGCCTGTTCCCCCTCCGGACCAGGAACTACACTGCTTGCGATTCAGCAGATTAGAACCGACTTCCATGATTTTCAGGTATTTTTAAATCAAAAAACGGTGCCCCGATTTTTGCACAAAAAATTTTCTTCAAAATACCATCTGAAAAAGTGGGGCCGAAAAAAATCGAGCCAATCGAATCGAAATCGAAATGAAAAGAACATTTTCAAATTCCCGCGATTGTTTACAAAACATTTTACGTTTCCCTGGGATATCTTGTGGTGGTTGTTGGGGACGTCCTATTCAGCCCGCACCGCCCACACAGCCCCAGTCCTATTCAGCCTACACAGCCCACATATAGCCCCCAGCCCCAGTCCTATTCAGCCCACACAGCCCTAGCCCTATTCAGCCCGCACCTGAGTTAAAGGGGACGCGACATTATACATTTTTGGGGTGACACACACCAATATTACTGCAGAAATGACAAGAATACATCTGAAGTCACATGTTTTGAAAAGACAATGAAGTCGAACTTCGAAGATTTCATTCAGAAATTCACCTCCGAATGTCTATTGCAAGGAACAAAGTTTAATCTGCTGTAGTCGCTCGGCTCCCTGAAAATCAGGCATCGAGCTCAAGAAATGAAACAAGAAAATGTTCCACAGACGATTTCCCACAGCGACCGTTGGAGGTACAATTTTATAACACGGGGAATTTTCGTTTGGGCCACACTATGAGATACGTAGACATGAAGCACTGGTTTCGACCAGCGTAAAAGTTTTTCCCCTACGTCAAGCGAACATCTTTCACGCTGGTCGAAATTAGTGGTTCAAGTCTAATTCACAGTGTGGCCCAAACAGAAATTTCCAGTGTTATAAAATTGTACCTGTTTATAACCATGTGCTTTCCCCTAAACATTTTCTTGTTCCATTTTTCGAGCTCGATGCCTGGTTTTCAGGGAGCCGAGCGACTACAGCAAACTGAACTTTGTTCCTTGCGGTCGACATTCGGAGGTGAATTTCTGAATGAAATCTTCGAAGTTCGATTTCATTGTCTTTTCAAAACGTGTGACTTCAGATGTCTTCTTGTCATTTCTGCAGTAATATTGGTGTGTGTCACTCCAAAAATGTATAATGTCGGGCCCCCTTTACATAATATGCCATGCCTCTAATTGACGAATAGACACGAATAAATGCGATTACAAGCGAAAAAAAACATCCTTTCAACTTCAACCCCATTTTCAGGGGTTTTTGGGGGGTATTTCTGGGAACAATTTTTCAGGTTCGGGTCAGTGAATTAATAGAGGCCCCCCCGAAATAGAGCCCCCCAAAATGGGGTCAGTGAATTAAAGGGGGCGCGACATTATACATTTTTGGAGTGACACACACCAATATTACTGCAGAAATGACAAGAATACATCTGAAGTCACATGTTTTGAAAAGACAATGAAGTCGAACTTCGAAGATTTCATTCAGAAATTCACCTCCGAATGTCGATTGCAAGGAACAAAATTCAGTCTGCTGTAGTCGCTCGGCTCCCTTAAAATCAGGCATCGAGCTCAAGAAATGAAACAATAAAATGTTCCACAGACGACTTCCCACAGCGACCGTATGAATCGGCCAAGCGCATGGTTCTAAAGAGGTACAATTTTATAACACGGGGAATTTTCGTTTGGGCCACACTGTGAGATAGACATGAAGCACTGGTTTCGACCAGCGTAAAAGTTTTTCCCCTACGTCTAGCGAACATCTTTCACGCTGGTCGAAATTAGTGGTTCAAGCATGGTATGGGTTTTTACCCATATAACTTGA
>JASAMV010006581.1:0-37648 GCA_030248065.1 Rhynchonema sp. JSB1_4
TTTTTTTTTTAAAAAAAAATTTTTTTTTTTTTAAAAAAGGTTTTTGAAAAAAATTTTTTTTTTAAAAAAAAATTTTTTTTTAAAAATTTTCGGGGAACAAAATGTTCTAAAACGTCTAAAAAGGCCTTTTTGGGGGTTATTTTTTGTCATTTTTTCTCAAGGGTCGAAAAATTTTCTTCACAAAATCTCCTTTGGGGCATGTATTAGGCACCTAAGATGCCCCAAATGATGTTATTATACCTTCCCGTGATACATGGGACACAGTATGCATGTACTTACATGGTACTTTGATGTCATACCCCATCGGGTCGGTCATATACGACTGATTCAGCGACCCGCAAGTATTTCTGCAGCTTATATTCTCAATTCTGTGTGGTTTATGAGTGAATCTTGCTTACTCGATCACAAACTGTTGTGTCTGATACCACAGAGCAGCAATCAGCGGTCCATATCAAGCACAGACTGTTGGATCGCACCGAAATGACGTAAACACCCTTGATAAGTGATGCAAACCAAGTCACAAAAGTGACTTGTCAATTAAAGTTGCATTTTTTCGCGATTTTACGCGTTTTTTAGGCAAATTTGGTAAAATTTCCCCGAATCTCAGACTTTTTAAAAAAAAATTTTTTTAAAAAAAACTGTTTAAAAAAAATTTTTTTTTCCAACCCTGCCTGGAAGTTGTTGCCCACCATGACAACGCTTCCTCGAAACTGAGTCCCTTCGTTCGATGCAATTTTGCAGAACCGTTCAGTTCTAGCTCGACTTGTTCGCGAGTGGTGGTGCTTGCGGTTTTATCACGCTCGGAATCAGCCGTCGAGCACCTCTTCGGTGCGCGGCCACGCAAACACGGTTGTGGGCCGCGGGTCAGCAATAATTCTATGTCCAATGACCGTCCCGCGTTTGCGTGGCCGCACTTGCTGGTCGCGGTTTGCGGGTCATTTGAAACATTTATTTAGCCATTACACACAAAAATGAACCAATCAGCGCTGTGCTACGGCAGTCTGCGACGTTGGCTGGACGCTGATTGGTTAATTTTTGTGTGTTGCAGCCAAATAAATGTTTCAAGTGACCCGCAAACCGCGATCCGCAAGTGCGGCCTTGCAAACGCGGGGCGGTTGTTGGACACATAGAATATTTTTCTGACCCGCGACCCGCGCCCGCGTTTCCATGGCCGCGCCCTTACAACAGCTTGGCGAATTATGATTGCATAATTTTTTACTTTTTGTTCTCAAAACTTAATCCCGATCCCGGTGCTTTTTTGGGCGGGATCGGGATCGGGATCGGGATTGACTTTTTCAAAATGACGGGATCGGGATCGGGATCGGGATCAGAAAAAGGGCCCGGGATCCCGGGATCGGGATCGGGATCGGGATCCCGTTCGAACACTGGTTGCCAGTATTGCTGGACATTTTGCTATGTATTTTTTGATGACGTTATGCTACGTTTCGTATGACAATCCGTTTGTGGACAACAATGACCATTCCAATCGCAAACTGTGGCACTGAACTGGGATAATCACAAAACTTTTGTGCTTAGTATAAGGTTATGCGATCCATTTTATTAATGATTGTATGGATGGTGCGCATAACGCTGTGTGTGGTTACAACCATGAAAAGTATAAAACAAAACAAAACGAAACGCATCACGCAAACGCCCGGTCCACAGAAGCGGATTACCTTAAAGGGGAAATTGCACATTCCTTTTCACCCTTCAAACTTTACAAGGGCTTAGATAACAGTTTGGACATTACAAAAGTCAATTGTTGCCAATTCTCAGACGTGCAACCACAAGATGCAAATAAAGAGGAACCGCCGGGAAGAAAATTCGCCGAATTTCTACCTGGGCATTCAGGGTTTCAAATGGTCTCGACGCGATCTGGTAATGTTTGCGTCAGAACAAAATGTTCCATGGTGCACCAGCCAACTTGCCACATCTCGCAAAAGAAATTTCGAAAATTTTCGTCATTCTCTTTCATTGCGTGCGGCATCGTCCGTGCAATCAGCGTGGCGAGCGGGCTGAAACATATTTTGTTCTGACGCAAACATTAGCAGATCGCGTCGAGACCATTTGAAACCCTGAATGTGCATGTAGAAATTCGGCCGGTCCGCGGCAAATTTTCTTCCCGGCGGTTCCTTTTGAACTGCATCTCATGGATGCATCTTAGCAAATTCATACTAAATAATTTGAGTTTTGTGATGCCCAGACTGCAGTCTAAGCACATGCAAAGTTTGAAGGGCGATTAGGAATGTGCAATTTCCCCTTTAACCTTTACACTAACACTAACACTAACGTTGGCACTAACACTAACATAAACGAAGGATTTTCTCTTTTGTGTTTACTTTTATCTTAACGTTTGTGTTAGTGTTAGTTTTAACGTTAGAGTTAGTGTAAGTGTTAATGTTAGTGTAAGTGTTAATGTTAGTGTTAGTGTTAAAGGGGCCACGACATTATTATTTTTCGCTATAAACCGCCTGATTTTATGTCAAAAATTCAAGGGCGACATCCGAAGGAACATGTCTTACAAAGACAACAACATTGACTCGCGCTGTTTTCAGCATGAAAATCACTCCCGAACATCGAATGTCAGGAACAAAAGTAAGTTTGCTGTAGTCGCTCGGCTGCTTGACAATCAGGCATATCGAGCTCAAAAAATTATGATATGGACTGGGCGCTTATGTAATATTTGCGAAACATTTTTCCGGCAACCAGCTCCATGCACCTGTGCGACGTTGCAATTTCTGTGGCAACGGAAATGTTTCGCAAATATTACATAAGCGCCCAGTCCATATCACATTTTTTGAGCTCGATGCCTTGCAATTTTCAAGCAGCCGAGCGACTACAGCAAACTTACTTTTGTTCCTGACATTCGATGTTCGGGGGTGATTTTCATGCTGAAAACAACGCGGGTCAATGTTGTTGTCTTTGTAAGACATGTTCCTTCGGATGTCGTCTTTCAATTTCTGACATAAAATCAGGCGGTGTATCGTGAAAAATAATAATGTCGCGCCCCCTTTAACGTTAGTGTTAGTGTAAGTGTTAATGTTAGTGTTAGTGTTAGTGTTAACGTTGGTGTTAGTGTAAGTGTTAATGTTAGTGTTAGTGTGAACGTCAGTGTTAGTGTTGATGTTAGTGTTAGTGTAAGTGTTAATGTTAGTGTTAGTGTTTGTGTTAAGGTTAATGTAATCCGCTTCTGTGGACCGGGCCCTGTTCTTGCTACACATACAAATCGTCCCAAATAGTGACGCGCGTCGTGTCGCACTTTGGCCAGCGCTCCCCGCTCCCAAACATCTGATTTCGGCTGCATCGACCGACACTGACGTTTTGCACCCTCGTATGTCTGCCTGTCGGCCAGATAGATGTAGCAGTAGAGGTAGTCCTCTGTGTGGGTTCGATGAAGACAGTGGGCGATAATGGAATGAAGATAAAAATGAGTCAGACGAAAAGAGGGACATACATACGCACTGGTGTAATCATCGCCAACGAAATAGTCTGTGCGCACAATGTCAAGGTGGTTGCATTTCATGAGCATGTATTGAGTGAGATTGAAACCCACTGAAACATCACAGATGACACCAAACAATGCCATCCACAGCAGAAACATGGCTGGGATGTAGACAGGCTAGTCTCAGAACAAATCGCCAGGTACATACGTTAATGCTCAATCTAACTTTGAAACAACAGCAGCCAGCTGGCCAAGTGAATTTTTCAGGGAACTGAATGGATTCTCTGGGCAACTTGGATATGCGCTCGAAGGCAAGAATATCTGACTGCGTTCTTGCAAAAAGGTGCAAGCACAAATTTCGTGTGGGCGATTGCATACATTGGTTAGCCTTATACTTGGAAATTATAATACTTGCGTGCTTTCAATGCAGAACAAAACGCAATAATGAAGGATCGCAGCTTAAATCCAGGTTGTTAGCTCACGTCAACATGCGCATCTGATCTGCTGGTTTCGAAAAAAGAGAACGATCCAATTTTGGAATTGCAGAGTGTGAACTAATCAACCGTTTCGGGCTCAGCTGACGTGAACGACGATTTGCATTGTGAAACGCCACCTACAGTAAACCTATGATGCCACATGGTACATTTAGTACACATGTGATCAATATCCAAGATGAGATTTACTTTAAATTCTTTTTGTTCTTTCTGTTCTTTTTGTGCTTTCTATTCTTTCTGTTCTTTTGTTCTTTCTGTTCATTTTGTTCTGTCTGTTCTTTCTGTTCTTTTTGTTTTTTGTTCTTTTTGTTGTTTTTGTTCTTTCTGTTCTTTCTGTTCTTATTGTTCTGTCTGCTCTTTCTGTTCTCTTTGTTCTTTCTGTTGTTTCTGTTCTTTTCGTTCTTTTGTTCTTTCTCTTCTTTCTGTTCTCTTTGTTCTTTCTGTTCTTTTTGTTCTTTCTGTTCTTTCTCTTCTCTTTGTTCTTTCTGTTTTTTGTTCTTTCTGTTCTTTTTGTTCTTTCTGTTCTTTTGGTTCCGTCTGTCCCTTCTGTTCTCTTTGTCCTTTCTGTTCCTTTTGTTCTTTTTGTTCTTTCTGTTCTTTTAGTTCTTTTTGTTCCTTTTGTTCTTCCTGTTCTTTCAGTTCTTGCTGTTCTTTCTGTTCCTATTGTTCTTTTTTGTTCTTTCTGTTCTTTTTGGTCTTTCTGTTGTTTCTGTTCATTTTGTTCTTTTTGTTCTTTCTGTTCTTTTTCTTCTCTTTGTTCTTTGTGTTCTTTCGTTTGTTTCTATGGACCAAGAAAAACAGGAAGCACTATGGAGCCACAGACTGCTTAACATTGTACCGAAGCGAAATACAAGCACCGCAGACGTTTTTTGAGAAAAAACTAGCAGAATGATGATGCACAAAACATATATTTTACGACAAAATAACGAGAAAAAAGTTGTGAAGCAATAAAAAAAGTGAACGTGCTTTTCAAATTTTTAAGAACCGAAATAGTGGCGAACTTCTTCTAATAGAATTTTTTCTAATTTTTTTACTTCTATAACCCAACCCCGCGTACAGTATTACTACCAGAGTCTCGACCAGCGTTATATTTGTTACCAGACTGCTGACAAACAACTTTTACGCTGGTCAAAATTGGCTGATACACACCTCTGTGTGTGCGTGACTAGCTTGTATTTTGTGTTGTCGTTGTCACTCAGTGACACGTAATTTGTGCTAATTTTACTTCAGACGCACATGTCACAATTAAACGCCGTTGCAAAACGTTTTCAGAGAAATAACCTGCACTACACCAGAATACCGATCCATGCTTGGCGTATTGGTGAATTCCGCACAAAGTGTGTTTGTATAGATGCCCTTGAATTAAAATGACTTTTTGCATCGCGTGATGTTATGTTTTTATCTTGTGGTGGTGACGCGCGATATCCAATCGTGTGTGTGTAATAATAGCGATATGACGAAATTAGTTGCTCATCTCGCGTACCTGAACATGAATTCATCTCTGGTCGCTGTTTGGTTTGCGTGTGAGCCGGCATCTTACAAGGTGAGTACATCAATGTTCACTTGGGGTGATATTTCGAAACGGGAAAGGTGAGTGGGGAAAAGACGGCAAGCCCAAACCGCGGCCGGCCCCCGCGAAACACAAACAGCCTCTAACCGATCGCCACCCCCACCCCCCCCCCCCCCCCCTCCCCCCCCCCCCCCCCCCCCCCCCCACACGCCACCACCCACCCTTGGAGTGCAGCGCACCTTCTGTATGGTGGCCCTAGTGAATAATGTTGCATGTTGGTTCCCAATCTGCTTGCTGTCAACATCCCCGGTGCCTCTGGCCATGTATGGTACCTATGTAATGTGTATAATAAGCAGTGAATAATCCATATAGTGACCGATGCCAGATCACGTCATTATAAAGTCGGTGGACTGTATCCATGCAACGTGTTTGGTGTGTGTACTGTCCCGATATAATCAGTCACCCACTCAACTACACGCTTCACACACAGACACACACAACCTTGATGTAATGCAATGCTTGCGCACCCACCCACCAACAAACACCACACCGGATCGGGACAGCAATTTTGCAGCTTTTTGTGCACGGGTTCGAGTCGACCTTGGGCCCGCCGCTTATGTTCGCGCGGTGTGCGTAATTCGTTGCATTTTCGCGTTGCCATTTGCACGCTGATATATCTGCTGACACTGACATTATGCGTATAAGTTTGGTTTTCGCTTCGCGCGTGTAATGCTGTTCTCGCCTTTGGTAAATAAGACGCGAATGCTGTTTTGCTGTGGTTAGTAACGTGGTTGAAGTCGCGGGGTCCGGTCGGCTTGCTTGTTCTTCCTGGTCGAAAAGTTACTCTGTTACTATAAACGGCCTAGCGCTTTGCATTGGTACCGATATGGGCACGTGTTGGGGTTTCAGTTTAGTTTTGACCGGTCGCCGTTCAAAGGAACACATAAGACAGACAATATTGTGTTCGTTTTATTGTGCTTGAGTGCGCTGCTATGTATTGACCCCGTCACTTCACAGAATGGCTATTCACAAAAGCCGGTCGTTTTTTTGTTAGTATCGTGCATGCGTCTGTGTGTATTAGGTAAAGCTCTGAAATAAAATACGAAATGTGCGTGTGTTCTTTTATCTGGCTGAACACAAGCACCAGATACACATATACTGTAGGTACCGCGGTACCGGTAAGTACAGTCGACTTTGGGCATGTGCTCATGCTCACTGAATCCATTTCGCGCGCTTGTTTGCTGGTCCGGTGTGCTGTGTGTATGTAGAGTTATGCATACAGTATGTGCCCATCTGTGTGGCCGAACTAATCTGTTGCGCCCGATGTGCTGCTATGTACCAATGTACCCACCCCCCGAGTGTTCTCACAAGGTTTTTTTCTCGCTGCCAGAATATAAGGCTGCTCGCTGTTCGTTTGTTTTTCCAGATGGTCTGGCTCTGGTCTCTGCGCTATCGGCCCAGCAAGCAAGCAATGTTATTATGCACACACACTCACCACACATGTGTATGTATGTGTAGTCAATCGCAGCCAATCCCCTGCTCGATATATGTGTACCTGTTTTAGCATTGACCGGGCCCCGACGGTGTTGTGTTGTCCGTTTAAACCCATCCACATACATTTATAATGTGTATGGCGTTTCACAAGGTTTTTGGTTTGGTTGAGCTCACTTGAGCCGCATCGCAACAACACAGTGCCTATGTGTGTGTGTGTGCGTGTCCACGTGTCTGCGTTGATTGCTTGCGTGTGCATTGGTCAGCCAATCAGCGCGCAGCTACGGGCCACGTGGACATGGCATGGCACGCAGGCAGGCGGCAGCAACTGTTAGATTGCTTGTCACCCGTGCACACACACACATGTGGCGCAGTGTTCATGTCAGTCAATGGCTTGGTTTGTGTGTGTGTGTGTGTGCTTGTTGGCTCTCGCAGCACCCAGCACTCGAGAGACATTGCTGATGGCAGAGAGATGCCCCTCTGCCTCTCCCACTGGTGGTGGTGGCTGCTGTTGTGCGCAACCCTTCTCTCTTCTCTTCTTCGTCTTATATCTCTCTCGCCACTCCACTCTGCTCCGTGTTGTTGTCGTGGTCGCGCCCCTATCTATCAAATACGTTGGTCAATCTATCCAGTACGTCGACTATCTGGCTACTTACTAATACGCATAATATTCGACAAGATTATTGTATATTATGTTGGCCTTTAGACTGGCCGACTCACACTGAAATATCGACGTGATTGCTTGCTTGCTTGCTCGACCCAACAAGCTGGTGCTGGCTCCTTAGCTAAGGCTGTTCGCCTGATTATATTGTCTGCTCGCAGCTCACCAACACATGTGCGTATGTTTCTGTGTACGTTCGCGTTTCTGGAATGCAGTCTTGTTCACTCACTCACACGACGCCTTGTGCCTGCTTATCCCCAGTTTGAGCGTCTATTTTGCGCTTTTTGCCCATTAACATCACTCGCCTCGGCGAGCCCCCGGGACCACCCACCATTCCCGTTGTTGTTTCGCGCCGATGGCATGGCGCTAAAACTCGTGCGTTGTTCAACAGCGATCTTACTTTCATATATTAGCTAGTTTTTTTTCAACAATCGACCGAAAGAACGAATGAACGACAGCTGAACCTTTTAATTTTTCAAATGTCGTACCAACCGCAGAAACGGACGCCTGATATAATAGGCTTGCCTAATTTCCGTGTCTTATTGCAGAAAATTAATTAGTCGAGTCGGTCGTCAAGCTGATATCGTCATGCGATGTAATTCGATTGATTGATTTGGGTGTACTATCGACGTTCAATTATAGATTTGCGGTCAGCCGGGAAAATCGAAAAAAAAACCAAGACAAGAAATCAAAATCCGTGAAATTGTGTGTCGAATTATTTCTCGTTGACCGAGCAATTGTTGTCGGTTATCGTCGTATTTTTGTCATCTTGCAGCGAAATTAACACCGCGGATTATTGGATGCCATCCGTAAATATGTTCGGTGGCAATCGACACCCGGCGGTTGGCTTTTTTTCTTGTTTCTATTTGTGGTCTGTGCTGTGGTGGTGTGGTGGGCTTGGCTGCTTGGGCACAGAAGTCGCCTCGCCGCAACCGGGCCGGCGGCCGGCCCGGCCCGGTCCCGCCCGATATCCCAAATCTCCGGCTGTCTGTCGGGCCGGGGTGTCCGGCCCGGCCCGAATCTTTTTGGGTCAGATTTTTACCGCACACCCTTAAATAGAGCCACTGTAGTGCAGTGGTGTAGCTACCCAGGCGGGGCGGCAACCTACTGTACCACCCAAAATGCGGGGCGGCAACCTACCTACTGTACCAGCCGAGCTAGGGGGGGGGGTCGCACCACTTGGGGGGGGGGACATCTGGAAACCAAAATTTTTTATGTCTAAATACTGAAGAAAATGTGGCCTAAAACACTAATTTCGCGCGCAGCGCGCGATTTTTCGCCTATTTGCAGACAAATATGCTAATTTTATGCAATTTTAAGCCAAAAATGAATGTTTTGGGTGAAAAGTTAGGTGGGGCGGCAACCTACCTACTGTACCAGGGGAGGGGCGGCAACCTACCTACTGTACCAGGCGAGGGGCGGCAACCTACCTACTGTACCTAGGGGGGCTGCCCCCCCCCCCCCCCCCCCCCCAGCTACACCACTGCTGTAGTGGATGGGGGATGGGGGGTTACCCCCTCTCGCGACTCACCTGCCACAAAACCCGAGGGGGGTTGGGGGGTTGAGTACTTACCTCTCAGTCTCAGCTCTCACAACTCCAAATCATACCTCTCACAAGCAATTTTATACCTTTTTAAGGCAAAAATCGGTGTTTTTCGACATTATTTTCCCAAAAATCTCGCGCTCCGCGCGCAAACCCACACATAATACCTATTTTTAGGCGATTTTCGGCGAAAATTTGGAAAAAGCACTATTTTTACCTCATTTTTTGGCCAAAATTGCATCACAAAAACGGCGTTTTTTCGCCTTTTTGGGTGAAATCATACCTCTCACTCACGCTTCCGGTCCCAACCCCGCATCATACTTACCTCCCACACATGGGCCTGCCACTACACTGATGGGGGGAAGGGTATCTATCTCGACCCGACCCCAAAGGGTGTCTCGAGTAAGTAGATTTATGCTTTTCAAGGCAAAATAGGTGTTTTTCACCTCTGAACACCTAAAAATCGCGTGCAAGGTACTCGCCCCCAGCCCCGAGCATATACCGGCGTAAAGTACCGTTCTTTATTTTTCGTTGAAAAGAAAACGTTTTTTTTTCGGAAAAACTTTTTTCAAATACTTTTCCAGTACTTAATCTGTGCGGGTAAAAAAAGTGATGTGTTTGGGCATAAAATGTGACCACACGACACAAAAGTTGGGTTTCACAAACAAGTTTGGTCCGAACATAGAGCCAAAACTTGATTCGAACCAAAAAACTCATCGGTTTTGTGTTAAATTTTTTTGGGAAAAGTGAAATGAAAGAACCGACCAAAAACCCCCTTGAAAGATGAATGGAAAAGTATTCGGGCCTAAAAAACGTTTTTTTGTGAAAAAACCATTTTTTTGTCCGTCAGTATACCCGACCCGAGCACTAGCTACCTGGCCCGGCCCATAACTTCTTGCACGTACTTTTCTCACAATTTTTTCTCATAATCTATTTGATTTGAAAGACAAGCTTAAAAACGTGGTTATGATGAAGAAAAATGGGAGAAAAAGATGTTTTTGGCTTGGCAACGAAATTCAATTCAAAACTTGCAATCTAAGTACTGTGCACTTTCTTGTCGAATCCGCCTGAAATTTCGGTATTTTTGGCCAAAAGTCGAAAATAGGTCTGTACCTTCTGCCTTTCCCCAACTGAGAGCGATTTGGATGGGTCTTGCAGTGTAGTACTTGGTCAGGGTGTTGACGATAGATAGATTGGGACCCTAAATGTGTTGACGATAGATAGATGACTCAAGTCCAAAATCTGGGGGGTTCGACCCAAACTTGTTGACGATAGATAGATGGTGAGGGGTTGGGGGTAACCAAAAAGCAAGGTACTGTATGGTGCACTATGTAGCTAATGATGTTTAAATATTAAATAAAATGTACTTAGATCTACTAAATCGGCGCGTAGCGATCTTTTGCCTATTTAGGCTAAAAAATACCGATTTTGAGCCATTTTGAGTCAAAAATATCGATTTTGTGGTAGATTGTTGTTGACGATAGATAGATTGTTCCAATAATTTGTTGACGATAGATAGATCAGAGGGCTCTATCGCCACCGCGTCCGGATGCGGTCAACGGGATGGATATGGCGATGTCTCGTTCGATACGCATTCACGTCAGCCTGGGGACGCCAGCCACGTCGCTAAATGGTGGTACACGGAAGAGACGGACAATCACCAACCCACCATCTGTTCTGGACTGTTGACAATATGGACTGATCCCAATATGCCCTCTGAGCCCGACATTTGTCGTTTGACGAGGACGAGGATTAATGCATAATTTTCAGTTCTGTTAACATGTCCTGTGATCTGTCCTGATGTCCGTGATCTTTCTCTCTCCTTGGCGCTTTTTGTAGCTTTTATTTGCTGTGGTTTCGTTATAACCAGTGTTGTAACTATTTTCATTTCCGTAATTGTCCCACCCGGTCTTGTAACTGTGCTTCTGTCACTAATTTACGTGCATGGTTTTATGCGTCACTGAGAGCAATAAACCAAACCAACCATAGATAGATCAGCCCATAAGCGTTGACGATAGATAGATGCAATCAAGAAGTGTTGACGATAGATAGATGAATTTGGGGGGCACCCCCACCCACCCACCCCCCAAGTACTACCCTGGGGTCTTGGGGTGTTTTTATTTAGGGACATCGTATTTCAGATTTTTTGGTAAGGATTCTTTCAGCTTAAAATTCAGTCGAAAGCTCAAAACGATTTTTCCATAGAAATTCACAAAACGTGAAAAGCTTCCAGAAGTTCCTCTGAATCACGGTGTAAAAGCGTCTCTAACCTGAGGCTACACACCAGTGCAGCTTCGCCGCTCCAACCCACGCCTACGTACGCTCCAAGCAAACCGAATTGCAATTTTATTTCTGAAATTCTTTTCAGGCGGGTCCGCAGAAGTTTTCACCGTTAGACGCCTGCGACCGTCTCAAGGAGGAGTTCAACTTTCTACAAGCACAAATGCAAAAGTTGGTGTTGCTTTTGGCGCTTTGTTTTATCTTGAAGCTCTTTTTATGTGTTTTTGCTTGTCTGTCAGTTCCGAACGCCATAAAATAATAAAAATACCCGATCAACCTTTGCAGTAATCGTATTGAATGTGAGAAGTTGACGCAAGAAAAGAACGAGCTACATCGACATTACATCATGGTGCGTTGTTTTATGTCGTTGTTTTGATTGTGGTGCGACCAACCTTACTCGGCTGGGTTGTTTTTATTAGTCAACAAAACACGTAAAAATTAAATAAAACACGTAAATTTTATTAAAACGCAAAAACAGGGAATTTTAACGCACTGAAGTGCGGTTGATCGAGGAAGAACGTTCCTTTCATGTAATCAAGAGAATAGCGTGTCAGATTCCCACAACGTTCGAAAAAACACTTTCGACATAATGTTAGCGGTGTTTCTGGTGCATAAAGCATAATTTCAGTAATGTGTGCCTTGTGCAGTGCACCTATACGCGATACATCAGTTAGTACGTGATAATTATCACGCTGGGCGGGCAATCAAATGTATGTGCAATAATAACCCGCAATTTCGTGACGTCGGTGTCAAACTAGCACTCAGATCCAATTGTCACGCTTCATTTTCGTCTGAAACCAGCGATACAAATGCAGCTCCAACATTCAAGCAACGTGAAAGCTTTGTTCTCTCTCGCTATCGAAAACAATCGATGTAAAAATGTGCACACGTACACACAAGGAACCAAAGAGCCCAACCACGCACACACAACGCAGTCTGTAATGAACTAGCGGGCCAGCTTCAGACGTTGACTTTGACTACAGTATGACTTTGTTCACGGCGGGCGGGTGGTGTTATGATTGATTAGAGTTAGCCGAATGCGACTGAAGCTAATCGTCGGGGGGCCAAGCGGGAGACGAGTGGAGAAGGCAACAGGAAACGTGCGCTCTTTCTGTCCGTTGTCCCGACTCTTGTAATACGTGAATATGAGAGGGGCACACGTACATACACAACAGACGCACAAATTTTCTGGCATTTACGAGTGCTGGGAGGGCCTGGCCGGCGAAATGAACCGCGACCAATGGGCTCGCAATAATGCGCCATCTTACATATGCACATATGTATATACCAGGCAGCAGAAGCGATGTAGCAACAACATATATAATATCATGTCTCGGCTCGGCTTGTTAAGGTCATAAATCTAATCTGAGCCAGAGCTGCCACAGCTACGCAGCAAAAGCAGCGGGAATGATTAGATGACGCACTGCTGTGAACATATAACGGCGGGGTCCAGCTCTTGACACACATACACAATCACTCAACAAAACGACACACACACACCATTATTGCACATAGGCGGTCGCTCATCATAATTTGAATTGTACCGCTGCTGCTGCGTTGCGACCCTGTCGTTTCGTGTCGTGGCGCTTATACGCGCCTTCCGGCCTGGCCTTTGTGTGGCCATCTCTTTTTCTGACCATTCGCCCAAGAGCAAGGGTGATTATTGCGCATCATACAACAACATCAATTGAGTGCTCTATCTGTCTTTGGGGGAATGAGAAAATGCTCTGCCGTCTTTCTTGTCAAGCCACGCACAGATGGTGAGATACACACCCGCACACACGCACACGCAAGCGGCAAGCCATTGCATGAAATAATCATGAATGAGGGAATCAGGGGGTGTGAATGAAGGAATTAAGGGGGTTAACGAAATCAATGATTGGATATGGTTTGATGCGTTTATGCGACTAATCGATTCTATTTTATTATTTCAGTACTACGAAATGGTGTCGAACCTCAACTTTGAGTATCACCGTCAGGTTGGTTGATGTTTCAGTTGTGTAGTGTTCATGGAGACTAGTTTGCCGCAAAGAGTAGCTGGAATGAAACTTGATAATTTGTCGTCTCCCACATTTGGGGCCCGACCACAGCTTTACTGTCAGGCCTAGGCTTAGGTCTATACTTAATGTTTGGCTTAAGTGTACGTGTGTGGATAGGGGCGAGTGCAGCCTAAGCTGAACCTAACCCTGAGAAATCGAACCGTCCGTCCGGGCCACAATTGCAGGAGAATATGATGATGGGTAATCTGATTATGTGCGCTACTTTTTGCACTTAATTCTTTAATGTTTAGGAGTTTTCATGCTGCTAGCAATTCCGTCCGACCGCGCGAAAGTAGAATAGATAGATGAGATAGTTTATCTTTGTTGCCAGTTTAATGTCCCTGTAACCAGAAACTCAACAATATGAACAAGAAAGTTATTGCCTTGCGTGTTCAGGCAGAAATACTGAATTTCCTCGCTGTTTCAGGCCGAAATAGTCAAACGTCTGACATCGATCATCACGCAAGTGCTGCACATTCTCTCAGCTGAACAACAGCAACAAGTGACTACGGCTGTGGAGCGCGCCAAGCACGTGACACTAGCTGACCTCGGACAAAGTATCAATGTAAGTTTGATGTTGGTGAGACCTGTTCTTTTCGGTTTCTCTAAAAATGATCACTGTGTGGTATTTAGAGTGGTAATTAGGAGGTTAAAGAACTGATTAGGATTCAAGACATCGTGCAAAAATATTCACTGTGCGAATGGCTACTATAAAGATGCTATACTGTATGTACGTGCCCCATGATCCGTTGTGGTCGGGTTTCCGGAAGCATTATGCTTTTGGTCACCCGTCAGCTTTTGGGGCAGCAAACACACGCGATTCAATCAAAACGCACACGTCCGCATGTGCGCGTTATTCTCTTCCGACGTGTGTGTGTGTACTGTAATGTGAGCGTTTGTCTGACTTGTACAAATATTTGCTAATCATCGTCATTTTCTCTCGTTTGCGTTGTTCTCTTATTATTATACGTATATATTTCGGTCCGGCGGTGGTGGTGGTTGGTATGTGTGTATGTGTATGTAAGAATTTATCTATCTCTCGCTCTCTGTCCAACCACAACAACGCTAAATGCCAGAGCCCGGCGTGCCTGTTCACTAGAGCGTAGCGTATATGTATTAGATTGGAATGAGCAAATAGCTGTGCAAATAATCATGCGGCGCTGTTGTGCGGTGCTTGCTAACCAAACAAACTACAATTGCTGTTCGTTGGTTTTGTGTGCTGTGTAATATGTTGTACATGTGCACATGTTGCGAAAGGATTAGGGGGCAGCCTGGTTGACTGACTGATCGATTGTTGAGCAAGAAATATGCTGAATATGATAATTGATGTTGCTTCAAAGCAAATAATCATGGCCGATTATCTCATTATCTCATGAAGATCGGGATCAAATTTTGTGATCGAATCGGATCTGTGTTGATCATGTGACTTTTTGAATTCCAGATTAAAGCGGTTGTCGGTGATTATACTAGCTGGAATAAGGCATAAATTGAGATGCGATTACTTCGGGTCGGGGTTCGGGATATTATTGATGCATCATGCATCTAGTGTTCCAACGTTTCGCCTGATGAATGTGGCGGCATCAGTGAAAATGACCACAAGCTCAAACAACGAACATCAAACAACACAAAATTTAAGGCCGATCCGATCCGATCACCAAATTTGACACTGTCCAGCCAAATGGCACAGTGCTATTGCGTTCATCCACACGATGTTTCACACACTCCATATGCACATTCCAGCAGCAATTCCAACATCAACAACTGGCGGCCGCACATGCAGCAGCGACCGGCGGTCTGCCCCCGCCCGGTCTGCCCGGCGCGCTCAGTGCCGCAGCTGGACCCGCCGCCGCCGTTGCCTCCATGGCCGGTACGTGTCGATGTCGTGGTAGCAGTTATTCTGGTAATAGCTCGAGCTAGCTAGTCAGCTAACATGGGGGCCCGTGCTTCGCGAAAAAGGCCTATGAAAGACGCGTTTTATTGTCGTTTTCGGATAGCTACAAGCTAGCTGTTTGGGTGCATAGAGTTGTTCAGCGCGACCCACCAAATCCTGACCCCAAATACCGCCAGCTCGAAGTAGCCTGATCCTGATCCCCTTTTATAGCCAGCTCGAGCTACGTGACCAATTACATCACTGTACTTTAGCGACCCCATTTACATCCATTTTGCATGATGTGGCTTGTGAGTCGCTTTATTGTCCTATATTCTCAAAATGACTCAATCAAATGTATTTCAGTCACATCGATGGCCGGTGGTCACCCTATCCCTGGTGCCGCAGGTATGATGAACCCGCTAGCCGCCGGCGCTGCTGGATTCCCGCCCGGATTTGGGGCCGCGCCGTTTATGCAGGTTTGTTTGCTTTAAAGAATATTGGGAATTTAGATTTTTTATTTTTTTAGAAGTCAACATCGCTGCTAACCACGTGGTCATGTGGGACTCGTATGAGATTCTTGTATCTGCGGATGGATGGAGGCAGAATTTTTTTCATTTTCGACGCACCCTGCTTATCACTGTTTTGACCAGTGTAAATGTTGCCAGTGCTGTGGCTGAGGGGGGAGGGTGGGGGTTCCCCCAATGGTACCCTACCCGCCCCGGCCTGGTACGCTACCCCCTACCCGCCCCGCTCTGGTACCCTACCCGCCCCGATTTTTTCCCTCAAAATGCCCATTTTTCCGTCAAAAATGCCCAAATTTCGACCGAAAACCCTAAAAAGTGAAAAACAGGCACCCGAAACTTGTGTTGTACCCCACCCGCCCCGAAAAATCCCCCCGCTCCCCCCCAACCGGATTCCCCCCAAAATCCCAGGTACACTACCCCCCTACCCGCCCCGATTTTTTCCACCTATGTACCCTACCCGCCCCGCCAAAGTAGCTACAGCACTGAATGTTGCCCTCCTGCCTTCACTGAGCGTCGTTTACACTGGTCAAAATTAGTGACCTTCCCCTGCGAACCAGTGATGAACCAACTGGGTTTTCGTCCGTGGAGGCAAAATTAATTTCGTCCATTAATTATATGATGCTGGGGATGAATATTAGTATTTATTATTAGTGCAACACCCCAATTGCCTTTGTCCACCGCTTCAGGCGTTGGTCGCGAAACAAGAGGCCGCTCAGGCAGCTGCCAACGCCGAGGCAGCGAGCAAGGCTGCCGATGCGGAAACGAATGGCGAGCGCATGCCGGTGGGTCGTTTTGGTGGCGCTCATTTTCTCCAGATTAAATGCGCTTGTGAATTTGCAAGTATAGTCCATCCATCGGCTCATGGCACTTTTGTTTAGGAGGTTCAGGTTCCGTTGTGAATAACTGTTCCTCCGCAAGGCAATGTCAGAGAAAATGGCGTACAAAAATAAAATAAAAACCGATTTCTCTTTCATTTCTTTTTCTTAGCAAGTTTTTGAGCTGGAAAAAAGTGTCATGAGTTGATGAATGGACTATACAGTTCGGGAAGTTCACTTTCAGACGTGAAGCAGGTCACATGAAAGCTGTTGCTGTTTTCACGTTAATAATGTCCCCTGCACATCTCGCGAGAGAACCAAATGATCGATCGAATCAAATCAGTGCCCATTTAGCAGCGCGTTGCACCGGACGAACCTAATTACCGCGAACTTCACGAACGAAAAATCACCAACTTCACCAAATCACTACCTGCGCACCCTAATGTTTCACCCCACTTACATATACAGAGTCGCAGCAGTGTGAACGCGAGTCGTGCATCGGCGGGTGGCGGCGTTGGCGCCTCGGCCACGCCCGAAGCGAAACGACCCAAGGCCGAGATAGATGATGACGATGCAAAATCGAACGATGATCTCGAAATTGATGTCGGACAGAATGATGTAAGTGTGACCAAGGCATGGTTCAGAGGAAAACGCGAATGGAATGGAATGGAGGAGAAGAAATAGGCCAATTCTGGCTGAATAATGGTGGCGGGTAAATAAAGCTCGTCTGAATTAGGTGTGAGCTACGGCAACTCAAATAGGCCTGCGAACCTACATTTTTAGGCAACTTTTGAGTTCACTTTGCAGTGTGCCTAAACGTCTTTCCACCTCGAAATAGGGAGATTAGGTGAAAATTGTACCTGAAATTTTCGCATTCTGTACTTAAGATGTCCAAAACTGCCTAAAGTCTGTCGATTCGCACCGAAAAGTCGAATGTCTCGATTATTTTGAAGTAAAAAACGCAGCTTAGTCTTATCGCGAGCCAAAGCCCAAACCCTCGTGGAGAAAATCACCACCAAAAAATTTCCAAACGTCTTCCTCATTAAACAATAGATGATCGTGTGCAAATAGCGCTCGTCTTTGTCTGCAGGATCCCGGCTCGCCCCTGGCAAATGGCGACAAAACGCCCAGTGAACAAATTGGTGCGAAAGCGAGCGACAAAGGTCTGGATCTGGCACAAAACAAGGGCAAAGGCCGCGAAACACCACACTCAACAGCTAGTTCACGCGAATCAAGCACGCCCGGCATGCATAAACAGGTTCGGCGTTCGTTAGAATGGGTTGTTCGTTCAAAAACGTTTTCGGATGCAAAAAGCAGAATTGCTGTGGGGCAAACGACTCGTGTCCTTTAAGTGGAATGCCGAAACATTCTATTATTGTTTCACGTTGTGTTTAATACCTTGCGTTTTCAATTTTTGGTGCACGGGAAAATAGAGTGAAAAATGTTGTCAAGATGATAAGAACTTCCTGTATCCCCCGTTTGTGGTGCGAAAATTCAGGGTCACGACAGTTATCATTTGCAAACTCTTCGCCCTTTCTTTCCAAGTCCGATTTTATTGCATTTCAGCACAATGAGAAAGCGGGCACGCCAGTGAGCAAGGGCACGCCATCTGACTCGGGCGCAACTACTCCTACCTCGTCACTCAACAAACTACGACCCCCGGCTGTGCCCCCAATTGGTATGCTTGATTGATTGTGGGTCGGCTCTGCGAGCAAGCACTACGACTACGACTTTGGTTGGACTATTCAAGGCATTAGCAATTTTAGTTTGAGAACACAGTATTTTGCGATAGAGTTTTTAGCGAAAAAGTTCCGCCCAGTCTGAAAGTGGTTCCCAGAGCACAAAGCGAACAACTTTTGCACCGGACGAAAATAGCGATCAAACTCTGTCGCAAAATAATGGTCATGCGAAATTTGTCGAAAGTCGCAGTGGTTGCCCGCAAAGTTGATACCGCTTTATGTTGATTTCATGTGTTGTGGCATGGCACATATGGATTTATCTCTCCATCTGAGTTCACCATCTGCGTTAGAAACGTTGTGCAGCCATCCAGCTGCACGTGCACAACACTGAATTGATAATGCAGCTGAGTTTGGAAAAGTTGAAAGGTGACCCGGTTGAAAACAGGTTATTGTCAACAGGCGTTTTTCAGGTTTTGATTGTCATAAGGAAACACCATGTCCGACCGCTAAATGTTTCGTGTATGATGTGTAAGAAATAAAAATAGGTTGCTAATCGATGATTTCTTTCGTTTCGTTGATTTAATAAAAAAGTGAAAATAACACGAATAAATAGCAATCTAAACCGTCCATTGCCCATTTTTCGTCCATTTCTCTTAATTTCGCTCAGCCTTTCCCATTTCAGGCCCATACGGCGCGGGTTTCCCGCCGGGTCTGGGTGGGGGCATCCCCACGTGAAGGGGGGGGGTGTCTACCCACGCCATTTAAAAGACAGAAAACACACACAAACACGACTGCCTTTTCTTTTCCCGGCCGGGCCCGCGGGCTGGACCGGCATTCTCGGGTTCCAGAACGCCATGGGTGGGCTCAACCCGTTCGGTCGAGGCTTGCCCCCATTCGGTGCTCCTGGCGACGGTCCCCGGTTGCCCGGTTTGGCTGGACTACCACCCGGCTCGTTCCCGCCCGCTAATGACAAACCGTGAGTTTGTTTGGGGAGGAGGGGGTTTGTGTGTCTCGGCTTTGGTTTGATTTGCAATTGTTTTTTCTTTTCAATAATGCCGATCGGGCATATGAGTAATTGCACAGCAGTATATTTTGTTTCAAAGTGAATGTTCACCTCTGAGCAATCGGTTCGAAATGATATATTACCCACATGATCGCCCTTTTTGAACATGTTTAGTCTTTGGCCTAGTCTAAATTCATTCATTGATTCATGGATCGAATCTTTATATTTTAGCGATAGAAACGCCAACACCTACATTACAGTGTCATAATCGAGACTAGGCATCAAAAATAGTCAAACGCACCGCGTTATGCACTATTAGCCTTTGTGGTGTTTGGTTGTTAGGAAGTTACTAACAGATTGAGGACCAAAATATGATCGACCATTGTCACGTACATAATAGGTTAGCCATAAACAGGATCCACTTCCAAATCACCAACTCACCGTCACCATCACTATTGTGCGACGGTTCAGTCTCGGGGCACAGGTTCAGGCACTGCCATGCAGGCCCGGCTGGAGCCTAAGCCTGTAAATGGGTCAAATATGCTGGGCCTGAATCGAGACGGGCCTGACAAACTGTGCCTGAAAAGATCGGGCCTGAAAAGTCGCGGAATACACCACCGCCTTTCAGTGCGTACGCATACAGCGTCGGCGCTGACGGCAATCTAATGCCGGTTTCGTTCCCGAGCGATGCACTCAACGGTCCCGGTATCCCGCGCGGCGTCAAGCCAGTGCACACGCTGCCGCATGGTGATGTTGTGTGCGCCGTGGTCATGTCACAGCACAGTCGAAATGTATACACCGGTGGACGGGTGAGTGGATATAGTAGTTGCGTTTGTCTTTTGGGTTTTCGAATTTTCATTTGCCCGTAAAACTGTGAACAACCTTGGCCGATATTAAACTTGGTGATCGGCCTCGGCTTGCCTTGATCAACAAGTGTGATATTCCTTTATGGAGGGTCTTTCCGAGACGTATTTATGACACAGCATAACTTTAAACAAACAGCTGTGATAGATTTCTGGTCAGTGGCGCGAGCAATTCTCGAAAATATCTTCATCTTCAGAACAACGAATCACGCATGGTAGTTCGAGCGTACGTCCAAGTTTCGCACTAGTCGCCGCAGCCCAAACCAATAAAACTTCTTGTCTCGACCGGGAAGCGAATGCACGTTTCCTTGTTCATTCAGGGTTGTGTGAAAGTGTGGGACATCCAGTCGGCGGGCGGGCCGAAAGAGGTCGACACCCTCGAGACCGCTTCTGGTGACTCGTACATTCGCAGCTGCAAGCTGTTGCGTGATGGCAGTGCGCTGATTGTGGGCGGAGAGACGAAAATGATAACCGTGTTTGACTTGGGGGTTGGTGCTTGGCGTGGTTTGCAAACGTATTTCGTATTTGCATTATTCAGGACTTTAAATCAACTTTGAAGGGGATGTGATTTGTCTACGACGATGCTGGCTGGCTTAACTTTTGTTTAAACCGCACAGTACAGTTGCCTTCAAACTTGATGCGACTTTCGTAATATTTCTTCTGCCTTTTTCTCCAAATCCACCACAACCGTTTCCCATCGCAGGAGGGCACGCCGCGACGCAAATCCGAGCTTGACTGCGACTCACAGGCGTGCTACGCGCTCGCGATCTCGCAAGACAACAAACTGTGCTTCTCGTGCTGCGCTGACGGCAATATTATCGTTTGGGATCTGCACAATATGCAAAAGGTTAACGATTGTGCTGGTTGAAATGAGTTGAGTGGTAATGAGTGAAATTATTTGCGTTGGTTTAGCCAGGATTGAAATTTACAGTTACTGCCTAATTATACTGAATCTGCGAAACATTTTCGTGTCGCGTGGTTGTTATCCGCTATCGTCCGTCAAAGCAACGAAAATTGTGCAGCAGCAGTTTCTGCTTCAATTTTTTATGACTAAATGGGTTCTGGCTAATCAGTCTCGCCACAAAGAGTTTCATCACATATACAGTATACACTCACTATACACAGAGTACACACAGTATACACAAAGTATACTGCATTGTCTTCGTAGTGACCCGATGTAGTATCTGCACAAAGTGACAATTTTTACAATTATTTGCTCCCCAAACTGTCGTTATCCTTCCATTTATCACTATATCAATAAAGTCACTATAAACAGGCTACACTGTACCGTTCAAGGAGTTTCAAGCAGGGTTGGAAAAAAATTTTTTAAACAAGTTTTTTTTTAAAAAAGTCTCAGATTCGGGGAAATTTTACCAAATTTGCATAAAAAACGCGCAAAATCGCGAAAAATGCAACTTTAATTGACATGTGACTTGGTTTGCATCACTTATGAAAGGTGTTTACGCCATTTCGATGCGATCCAACAGTCTGTGCTTGTTATGGACCTATGATTGCTGCTCTGTGGTATTGGTCGCACAATGACTTTATAAGAATTGGTCAACTTTTTTTTCCTGATTCGTAAAGAGGGAAGTGACGGGGCAATGACGTTGCGTTGCGTGATCGCACACAAAGCCTGTAGTAAAGAGAATGTTTCAGACCTGCGGCAACGTGGTTGATCTGCTAGATTATTTTTAGCTGAAAATGTTTTGTGAGAATCACAAATAGCACAGTGGTTAAGAGTGACTGAACTTGAAAATCAGGATTGATTTGATGAATTCTTATATGGTCATTGTGCTACCAATATCAGACACAACAGTTTGTGGTCGAATAAGCAAGATTCACTCATAAACCACACAGAATTGAGAATATAAGCTGCAGAAATACTTGTCGGGTCGCTGAATCAGTCGTATATGACCGACCCGATGGGGTACGACATCAAACTATAGTCCGTCCATCAGCTCATGGCACTTTTGGTTGGGAGGTTGAGGTTCCGTTGTGAAAAAATTGTACCACCGCAAGGCAATGTCAGAGAAAACGGCGCACAAAAATAAAATAAAAACCGATTTCTCTTTCTTTTCTTTTTTCGTAAGCCAACCGGAACCGGAACAGCACTGGATCCTGTCAAGCTTTCAGCTGACAAAAGGTGTCATGAGCTGATGGATGGACTATACCATGTAAGTACATGCATGCTGTGTCTCATGTAAAACTTGCTGTATACTTGAAACTTTCAAGTATACAGCATAGAAGCGCAATATAAAAATTGTACAAAAGTAATTGGCTTGCTTCCTGCTTGCAGGTCTGTGTACTATCGGGTCACACCGATGGTGCGTCATGTATCGACATTATGCCCGACGGGCAACAATTATGGTCGGGTTCGTTGGACAACACGGTGCGATGTTGGGATTGGAAAGAACGACGCGAAGTGAAACGACACGATACGAACACGCAGATATTCTCGTTGGGATGCTGTCCGTCGGGCGATTGGATTGCTGTCGGGTTGGCTGATGTTTCAGTATTTATTATTATTATTATTGGGCGCTTTTGGAATTTTTCATTGGAGTGTCTGTCAATGTCCTATCTTATAAATGGACGGGTCGGTACATTTATTGGTGCGTGTGACAGGGGACATACGTTGGATTAAAGGGGAAATTGCGCATTCCTAATCGCTTTTCAAACTCCACAGGTGTTTAGACAGTCGTGTGGGCATCATGAAAGTCAAATCACTTGGTACAAACTCTCAAACGTGTACCCAGGAGAAGCAGTGTAAAGGGAACAATCAGGAAGAAAATTCAGCGCGGACCGGCCGAATTTCTACCTGCGCATTCAGGCAAACGGCCTGATCAAAAAGCTGTCAAGGCGATAGAATGTTTCGCATGATTCTTGAAACTCACTAACTATAGAATTTCGCTTTTCTTTATATTTCGAATTTCGACGAATTGTTCCAGCGTGACAAGCAGAGCATGAAACATTTAGCAGACACGTTGGAACATTTCGTTGAACTTCGAAATAAAAAGAAAAGCGAAATTCTATAGTTAGTGAGTTTCAAAAATCGTGCGAAACATTCCATCGCCTTGAGAGCTTTTTGATCAGGCAATTTGCCTGAATGCGCAGGTAGAAATTCGGCCGGTCCGCGCCGAATTTTGTTCCCGGTGGCTTGTCTTAAACGGAGTCTCCTCGGTACATGTTTGAGAGCTTATACAAAGTGATTTGACTTTTGTGATGCCCACATTGCTGTCTAAACACTTGTAAAACTTGAAGGGCGATTAGAAATGTGCAATTTCCCTTTAAGGTACATGAATATCTGTAATTTTGAAGCTGTAGTTTCGGTGTTGGAATGCGGTTTGGTTTTAGCAGTCAGCGGTTAGCTGTACATAATGTTGGGTGGAAGTATCGTTTGGTTCGCGTCAGCTCAGTTCAGACGTTTAAAATAATTGCAGAGCATTTCTACTTGTTGGTTTTTGATCACTTTTATCGCGCAAAGTGTTTCGATGGACGCATAACTGATTGGATACATATTGCGTTGGCAATCTACGCAATAAATATAAAAAACATGATAATAACAAACAAATATCGCCAACCATAAATTGAATTTTTTAGCATGGAAAACAGCAACGTCGAGGTGCGTCACGTGACCAACAGCGACACGTACCAGCTGCATTCGCACGAATCCGCCGTTTTGTCGTTGAAATTCGCACATTCTGGGAAATGGTTCATCTCGACTGGCAAGGATAATGTGGTCTACGCGTGGAGGACGCCTTATGGCGCTCAGTTGTTCAATGTGCGTGAGAAATGGGTATTTGGAGTGGTATTTGAGGCCTATTGCGAACATTTTGCGGCGACTCATAAACACGGTATCGGGGAAATTGATATTAAGTCGGCCGTGTGCAGAATTATGCTTGAATTATAGGAACCAAATATTAAAAATATTTGCTTCATGGAAGGTTTCACTGCAACGAGGGCGCACTGTGTTTACAACTCGAATTGCCCCTTTTTTATTTGTTTCCAGTCCTCCGAAAACACCTCGGTTCTGTCGTGTGACATTTCGGCCGATGACAAGTACATTGTGACGGGGTCGGGTGACAAGAAAGCGACCGTCTACGAAGTACAATACTGATACTGAATGATGATCAAAATACTGGCTGATACTGACTGACTTGTTCCAACATGATAATGATTATCGATTTCGATAATGATCCGAACCGGGACCCAGCACTACCCACCATGACAATGCCATAATTAGATGCAATGCGTCGTCGTTGATGCTTCAAAATACGAGGTTGTTGATGTTTCACCCACCGCAAAAGGGAATGAGTATCTTGACGAGTTATTTTTTTAATGTTCAGCTCGAGACTAACCGTTCGTCACTCAATACGATATCTCTGTGCAGTGTTTCATCATGCATTTATCCGCATCTCCACCGTTATCTTGGTATCTTTATTTCTGGGCGTTGTTTGAAAATGGTTTACCCTTCGTTTGTACAATTGTTTTCCTCTTGCCGCCTTCCCAATAAGAATTTCAAACAAAAAATTTAATCAACTGCTGAAAAGAACAGTTGCAGTGAAATTCACATTTTTAATTTTTCGGTTTTATTTCTCATGTTCGTTCTATCAGTTTGTGATTTTTTCATTTTTTCTTTTTTTTTCTTTTTTTTTTTTTTTCTTTTTTTTTTTTGGCATTGTTTCGGGTGTTTCCGTTTTAATACTTTTTCTGTACTTTTTTCGTTTTTTGCGTACTGTTGAATTGTTTGGTGCTTTGCTGCGCTAGCTTTTCTGGGTTTTATTATTATTGTGGTGTTTTTTAGATTGTTTCTTGCGCTTCAACGAAATTTGAGTTGTTTGTTGTTGGATTAAATTATTCGATTGGTAGAGGACATACGGTTTGCATAATTGCGCGTTTATATTGGTCGCACAATGACTATATAAGAATTCATCAAATCAATCCTGAATTTCACGTTCAGTCACTCTTAACCACTGTGCTATTTGTGGTTCTCACAAAACATTTTCAGCTGAAAATAATCTAGCAAATCAACCACGTTGCCGCAGGTCTGAAACATTCTCTTTACTACATGCTCTGTGTGCGATCACGCAACGCAACGTCACTGCCCCGTCACTTTCCCTCTTTACGATTCAGGAAAAAAAATTTGACCAATTCTTGTAAAGTCATTGTGCGACCAATACCAAATCGAGTTATATCATCAAAACAAATATACGACCAATGGTATCGAGCAAAGTGTAAAGCGCCAAACAATAAAAATCAAACCAATAAAAGACCACGTATAATATAGCAAGCAGCAGAGCAGGCGCGCAACAAAAACAAACAAGACGCAAACGCAACAAATAGAACAACATCGTACTTATCTAAAATGTGGACCAATGTGAAACAAAACACTATAATCCCAAAAAACGCGCACAAATAGGTCTAGCGCAGCAAAGCGACCAAACTATTGTACAATATCGGCTCATGAAACCACACAAGAAACAAAAAATGCCAAAAAATGAAAAAATCACAAACTGATTAGAATCCGAACATGAGAAATAAAACCGACACAAATTTATAAAATGTGAATTTCACTCGCAACTGTTTCTTTTCAGTCAGCTTGATTAAATTTTTTGTTTGCAAATTCTTATTGGGACAGGCGGCAAGAGGCAACAACAATTGTACAAACGAACGCGCGTTAACACCATTTTCAAACACACGCCCAGAAATAAAGATACCAAGATAACGGTGGAGATGCGGATAAATGCATGATGAAACACTGCACAGAGATATCGTATTGAGTGACGAACGGTTAGTCTCGAGCTGAACATTAAAAAAATAACTCGTCAAGATACTCATTCCCTTTTGCGGTGGGTGAAACATCAACAACCTCGTATTTTGAAGCATCAACGACGACGCATTGCATCTAATTATGGCATTGTCATGGTGGGTAGTGCTGGGTCCCGGTTCGGATCATTATCGAAATCGATAATCATTATCATGTTGGAACAAGTCAGTCAGTATCAGCCAGTATTTTGATCATCATTCAGTATCAGTATTGTACTTCGTAGACGGTCGCTTTCTTGTCACCCGACCCCGTCACAATGTACTTGTCATCGGCCGAAATGTCACACGACAGAACCGAGGTGTTTTCGGAGGACTGGAAACAAATAAAAAAGGGGCAATTCGAGTTGTAAACACAGTGCGCCCTCGTTGCAGTGAAACCTTCCATGAAGCAAATATTTTTAATATTTGGTTCCTATAATTCAAGCATAATTCTGCACACGGCCGACTTAATATCAATTTCCCCGATACCGTGTTTATGAGTCGCCGCAAAATGTTCGCAATAGGCCTCAAATACCACTCCAAATACCCATTTCTCACGCACATTGAACAACTGAGCGCCATAAGGCGTCCTCCACGCGTAGACCACATTATCCTTGCCAGTCGAGATGAACCATTTCCCAGAATGTGCGAATTTCAACGACAAAACGGCGGATTCGTGCGAATGCAGCTGGTACGTGTCGCTGTTGGTCACGTGACGCACCTCGACGTTGCTGTTTTCCATGCTAAAAAATTCAATTTATGGTTGGCGATATTTGTTTGTTATTATCATGTTTTTTATATTTATTGCGTAGATTGCCAACGCAATATGTATCCAATCAGTTATGCGTCCATCGAAACACTTTGCGCGATAAAAGTGATCAAAAACCAACAAGTAGAAATGCTCTGCAATTATTTTAAACGTCTGAACTGAGCTGACGCGAACCAAACGATACTTCCACCCAACATTATGTACAGCTAACCGCTGACTGCTAAAACCAAACCGCATTCCAACACCGAAACTACAGCTTCAAAATTACAGATATTCATGTACCTAAAGGGAAACACTTGCCCCCCCAAAGCACACGGGCGCCCACAAAAAACACCACCATGTACCGAGGAGACTCCGTTTAAGACAAGCCACCGGGAACAAAATTCGGCGCGGACCGGCCGAATTTCTACCTGCGCATTCAGGCAAATTGCCTACCAAAAAGCCCCCAAGGCGAAGGAAATGTCCCACCATTAAAAACACACTAACTAAAAATCTCTCTTTTCTTTTTTTTTAAGTTCAACGAAATGTTCCAACGTGTCTGCTAAATGTTTCATGCTCTGCTTGTCACGCTGGAACAATTCGTCGAAATTCGAAATATAAAGAAAAGCGAAATTCTATAGTTAGTGAGTTTCAAGAATCATGCGAAACATTCTATCGCCTTGACAGCTTTTTGATCAGGCCGTTTGCCTGAATGCGCAGGTAGAAATTCGGCCGGTCCGCGCTGAATTTTCTTCCTGATTGTTCCCTTTACACTGCTTCTCCTGGGTACACGTTTGAGAGTTTGTACCAAGTGATTTGACTTTCATGATGCCCACACGACTGTCTAAACACCTGTGGATTTTGAAAAGCGATTAGGAATGCGCATTTCCCCTTTAATCCAACGTATGTCCCCTGTCACACGCACCAATAAATGTACCGACCCGTCCATTTATAAGATAGGACATTGACAGACACTCCAATGAAAAATTCCAAAAGCGCCCAATAATAATAATAATAAATACTGAAACATCAGCCAACCCGACAGCAATCCAATCGCCCGACGGACAGCATCCCAACGAGAATATCTGCGTGTTCGTATCGTGTCGTTTCACTTCGCGTCGTTCTTTCCAATCCCAACATCGCACCGTGTTGTCCAACGAACCCGACCATAATTGTTGCCCGTCGGGCATAATGTCGATACATGACGCACCATCGGTGTGACCCGATAGTACACAGACCTGCAAGCAGGAAGCAAGCCAATTACTTTTGTACAATTTTTATATTGCGCTTCTATGCTGTATACTTGAAAGTTTCAAGTATACAGCAAGTTTTACATGAGACACAGCATGCATGTACTTACATGGTATAGTCCATCCATCAGCTCATGACACCTTTTGTCAGCTGAAAGCTTGACAGGATCCAGTGCTGTTCCGGTTCCGGTTGGCTTACGAAAAAAGAAAAGAAAGAGAAATCGGTTTTTATTTTATTTTTGTGCGCCGTTTTCTCTGACATTGCCTTGCGGTGGTACAATTTTTTCACAACGGAACCTCAACTTTCCAACCAAAAGTGCCATGAGCTGATGGACGGACTATAGTTTGATGTCGTACCCCATCGGGTCGGTCATATACGACTGATTCAGCGACCCGACAAGTATTTCTGCAGCTTATATTCTCAATTCTGTGTGGTTTATGAGTGAATCTTGCTTATTCGACCACAAACTGTTGTGTCTGATATTGGTAGCACAATGACCATATAAGAATTCATCAAATCAATCCTGATTTTCAAGTTCAGTCACTCTTAACCACTGTGCTATTTGTGATTCTCACAAAACATTTTCAGCTAAAAATAATCTAGCAGATCAACCACGTTGCCGCAGGTCTGAAACATTCTCTTTACTACAGGCTTTGTGTGCGATCACGCAACGCAACGTCATTGCCCCGTCACTTCCCTCTTTACGAATCAGGAAAAAAAAGTTGACCAATTCTTATAAAGTCATTGTGCGACCAATACCACAGAGCAGCAATCATATATCCATAACAAGCACAGACTGTTGGATCGCATCGAAATGGCGTAAACACCTTTCATAAGTGATGCAAATGTCAATTAAAGTTGCATTTTTCGCGATTTTGCGCGTTTTTTAGGCAAATTTGGTAAAATTTCCCCGAATCTGAGACTTTTTTAAAAAAAAAACTTGTTTAAAAAAATTTTTTTCCAAACCCTGCTTGAAACTCCTTGAACGGTACAGTGTAGCCTGTTTATAGTGACTTTATTGATATAGTGATAAATGGAAGGATAACGACAGTTTGGGGAGCAAATAATTGTAAAAATTGTCACTTTGTGCAGATACTACATCGGGTCACTACGAAGACAATGCAGTACACTTTGTGTATACTGTGTGTACTCTGTGTATAGTGAGTGTATACTGTATATGTGATGAAACTCTTTGTGGCGAGACTGATTAGCCAGAACCCATTTAGTCATAAAAAATTGAAGCAGAAACTGCTGCTGCACAATTTTCGTTGCTTTGACGGACGATAGCGGATAACAACCACGCGACACGAAAATGTTTCGCAGATTCAGTATAATTAGGCAGTAACTGTAAATTTCAATCCTGGCTAAACCAACGCAAATAATTTCACTCATTACCACTCAACTCATTTCAACCAGCACAATCGTTAACCTTTTGCATATTGTGCAGATCCCAAACGATAATATTGCCGTCAGCGCAGCACGAGAAGCACAGTTTGTTGTCTTGCGAGATCGCGAGCGCGTAGCACGCCTGTGAGTCGCAGTCAAGCTCGGATTTGCGTCGCGGCGTGCCCTCCTGCGATGGGAAACGGTTGTGGTGGATTTGGAGAAAAAGGCAGAAGAAATATTACGAAAGTCGCATCAAGTTTGAAGGCAACTGTACTGTGCGGTTTAAACAAAAGTTAAGCCAGCCAGCATCGTCGTAGACAAATCACATCCCCTTCAAAGTTGATTTAAAGTCCTGAATAATGCAAATACGAAATACGTTTGCAAACCACGCCAAGCACCAACCCCCAAGTCAAACACGGTTATCATTTTCGTCTCTCCGCCCACAATCAGCGCACTGCCATCACGCAACAGCTTGCAGCTGCGAATGTACGAGTCACCAGAAGCGGTCTCGAGGGTGTCGACCTCTTTCGGCCCGCCCGCCGACTGGATGTCCCACACTTTCACACAACCCTGAATGAACAAGGAAACGTGCATTCGCTTCCCGGTCGAGACAAGAAGTTTTATTGGTTTGGGCTGCGGCGACTAGTGCGAAACTTGGACGTACGCTCGAACTACCATGCGTGATTCGTTGTTCTGAAGATGAAGATATTTTCGAGAATTGCTCGCGCCACTGACCAGAAATCTATCACAGCTGTTTGTTTAAAGTTATGCTGTGTCATAAATACGTCTCGGAAAGACCCTCCATAAAGGAATATCACACTTGTTGATCAAGGCAAGCCGAGGCCGATCACCAAGTTTAAATATCGGCCAAGGTTGTTCACAGTTTTACGGGCAAATGAAAATTCGAAAACCCAAAAGACAAACGCAACTACTATATCCACTCACCTGTCCACCGGTGTATACATTTCGACTGTGCTGTGACATGACCACGGCGCACACAACATCACCATGCGGCAGCGTGTGCACTGGCTTGACGCCGCGCGGGATACCGGGACCGTTGAGTGCATCGCTCGGGAACGAAACCGGCATTAGATTGCCGTCAGCGCCGACGCTGTATGCGTACGCACTGAAAGGCGGTGGTGTATTCCGCGACTTTTCAGGCCCGATCTTTTCAGGCACAGTTTGTCAGGCCCGTCTTGATTCAGGCCCAGCATATTTGACCCATTTACAGGCTTAGGCTCCAGCCGGGCCTGCATGGCAGTGCCTGAACCTGTGCCCGAGTACGAAACCGTTGCATAATAGTGATGGTGACGGTGAGTTGGTGATTTGGAAGTGGATCCTGTTTATGGCTAACCTATTAATGTACGTGACAATGGTCGATCATATTTCGGTCTCTTAATCTGTTAGCCTTTGTGGTGTTCAGGCAGGGAGCTCGAAAACGGTCTTACATTTGGCGATCATCTGGTTTTGTGTTTGGACGTGCCAATGTGTGTTTTTGTGAAGACGCTGACTGGCAAAACGATCACGATTAAGGTAACTTCATAAATTCATTGATGGCTTTTACACTTCCGTGGCCAATACAGGACCAAACGGCTGATAAATTATCTTTTTACAGGCCTTTTCATCAACCACGATCGCAAAGGCCAAAGACAAAATTCAGGATAAAGAAGGATTCCGCCCGACCAGCAACGCTTGTGCTACGCTGGAATGCAATTGATGGACAAACTCCGATTGCGGATTACAAAATTCAAAATGAAACGACGATCTTACTGATTTTGCGTCTGCGAGGTGACTGAACGAAGGACTGTGTGACTGTGTAATTTTATTGCCGGTGAAATTTGCATCAAATTTTGTTGTTTTGGATCAAATCAATTCAGTTCGAATCAGTTCCATGTTTTACTGATATTATTATCGCTGTGCTGTCGAATCATTTTTCTCTTTTGCTCTCATTTTCCTGCCAAATATCCTTTTCACTTTTGGTTTGCTACATTACATGCTGTCACCGTGAAATATTCTGTGTGTTTTGGTTTATAGTATTTTTGACGACTGATTTGTCTCATAATTTGATTTCTTTGATGTGAATAGATTGGCGTTTCATTATTATTCGTTGTTATCAATTTTCAAAAGATTGGTGAAATCTCAAGTCTCGTCATTTTGAATCTGAATACATCCTTATGTTGGTAAATTTGTTACATGCTTATATTGTTAAATTTTTTACATGTTTATGTTGGTAAATTTGTTGTTCTGTTAATCAACTCTGCATCTTTCATCGTTTTTTTTCTCATCGCTGCAGATGGCATGCGTTGCACATTTGATCAAATTCAGATTATGTGATTTCGTTGCAGTATATTAGTTTTTTCGCTGCGCTATCTGTGAAGTTCTGCTAATCCGCATATACACAAAATAGCATGGTAATGCTAAGCGACATATGGTTGATTCCTTATATTGCGTGAGTTGAAAAATTTAAACTCACGCCATTTTCACAAGACTTAACTTGAGAAGCCCAAACTTGCACACAACTTGTACGGCGTGGACTTCTAGGTCCACACAAAATTTCATTCCGCTGCGTGCCCACTCGCGCGATCGCGGGCAAGATACAGTTGAAATTTTTGTAAAAACGTTCTTTCCCTTTTTTTTTCCACAAAAGAGTAGTCAGGGCCCAGACGTTACTGAACACCAGAAATGTTAATATCGCATATAGGGTTTTCGCACACGAGAAACACGATGGTGCTATCGCTGACTTCGTAACTCCACGACTGAGACCGGTTCCAGACCATGACCACGACTTTTTGTATGTAAAGTGTGCTTCCCGAAGTAAAATTTCGCCGAAAAGTTGGGTTACCAGAACTATTAAAGTTGTTTATGTGGTTTTCGCACTCGAGAAACACGGTGGTGCTATCGCCGAGTTCGTAACTTTTAGTATGAACGGTTCCAGACCATGACTTTTTGTACAGAAAGTATGGTTCTAAAGCCAAAATCAGCGGTTATATGTGTTTTTAATCGTTGTTACGTCAAACATATATTAATTCCAATTGGTTAAATGTTTTTCAGCTCAAAAAGAGCCATAATGGACGCTCAGACACACACAACAATGCATTAGTGCACGCTACGCAGTTGCCTGATTGATAAAGCGCACAATGTATTACCCACAACACACAGCCAGCCAGCCAGCACACACACACAGGCAGGCAGCCAGCACACACACACACACACAGGCAGCCAGCACAACAGGCAATGCAGCAATGCACACATTGTGCGCTTTATCAATCAGGCAACTGCGTAGCGTGCACTAATGCATTGTTGTGTGTGTCTGAGCGTCCATTATGGCTCTTTTTGAGCTGAAAAACATTTAACCAATTGGAATTAATATATGTTTGACGTAACAACGATTAAAAACACATATAACCGCTGATTTTGGCTTTAGAACCATACTTTCTGTACAAAAAGTCATGGTCTGGAACCGTTCATACTAAAAGTTACGAACTCGGCGATAGCACCACCGTGTTTCTCGAGTGCGAAAACCACATAAACAACTTTAATAGTTCTGGTAACCCAACTTTTCGGCGAAATTTTACTTCGGGAAGCACACTTTACATACAAAAAGTCGTGGTCATGGTCTGGAACCGGTCTCAGTCGTGGAGTTACGAAGTCAGCGATAGCACCATCGTGTTTCTCGTGTGCGAAAACCCTATATGCGATATTAACATTTCTGGTGTTCAGTAACGTCTGGGCCCTGACTACTCTTTTGTGGAAAAAAAAAGGGAAAGAACGTTTTTACAAAAATTTCAACTGTATCTTGCCCGCGATCGCGCGAGTGGGCACGCAGCGGAATGAAATTTTGTGTGGACCTAGAAGTCCACGCCGTACAAGTTGTGTGCAAGTTTGGGCTTCTCAAGTTAAGTCTTGTGAAAATGGCGTGAGTTTAAATTTTTCAACTCACGCAATATAAGGAATCAACCATATGTCGCTTAGCATTACCATGCTATAGTCTTTCATTTTATTCGCGCCAAAAAAAAAACAGCAAAAGCAACAGCAGCCAACCAACAGATAAAGCAGGTGCTTGCTCCATTCGAAAGCCTCTGGCAGAGCGGTACATGAACAACCGTCCTGATCAAAATTAATACTCTTCAACACCAATCCAGCATTGTAACTGCTTCACCATACTCTTTTTATCCAATGCTTCAAATTTGGCAAAAACATCAACAGTGAGCTTGCTTTTCCCATCCAATCCATAAACAGTGCTCAGAGACAGATAACGAGTGTTGGTGCACAATTTTCGCGATTCGGCAAGCTGTTAAAATAACTGTGGTTGCCTTGAAACGCAGAACAAAAACGAAACTACTCTACATCAAGAAAGTGTTATAGCAAATCGCTAAAAGACAGACAATTTTGTGATCACGTAAACATGATGAACAACAGATGGTCACGCCTGAATTGCAAAGCAACGAAGAAATCTGTAAGATATTATGATCACCTGATGATAAAAATATGCGGATTAGCACCAAACTTCACAGATAGCACAGCAAAAAATTAATATACTGCAACGAAATCACATAATCTGAATTTGATCAAATGTGCAACGCATGCCATCTGCAGCGATGAGAAAAAAAACGATGAAACACAGAGTTGATTAACAGAACAACAAATTTACCAACATAAACATGTAAAAAATTTAACAATATAAGCATGTAACAAATTTACCAACATAAGGATGTATTCAGATTCAAAATGACGAGACTTGAGATTTCACCAATCTTTTGAAAATTGATAACAACGAATAATAATGAAACGCCAATCTATTCACATCAAAGAAATCAAATTATGAGACAAATCAGTCGTCAAAAATACTATAAACCAAAACACACAGAATATTTCACGGTGACAGCATGTAATGTAGCAAACCAAAAGTGAAAAGGATATTTGGCAGGAAAATGAGAGCAAAAGAGAAAATGATTCGACAGCACAGCGATAATAATATCAGTAAAACATGGAACTGATTCGAACTGAATTGATTTGATCCAAAACAACAAAATTTGATGCAAATTTCACCGGCAATAAAATTACACAGTCACACAAGTCCTTCGTTCAGTCACCTCGCAGACGCAAAATCAGTAAGATCGTCGTTTCATTTTGAATTTTGTAATCACGCAATCGGAGTTTGTCCATCAATTGCATTCCAGCGTAGCACAAGCGTTGCTGGTCGGGCGGAATACCTTCTTTATCCTGAATTTTGTCTTTGGCCTTTGCGATCGTGGTTGATGAAAAGGCCTGTAAAAAGATAATTGTATCAGCCGTTTGGTCCTGTATTGGCCACGGAAGTGTAAAAGCCATCAATGAATTTATGAAGTTACCTTAATCGTGATCGTTTTGCCAGTCAGCGTCTTCACAAAAACACACATTGGCACGTCCAAACACAAAACCAGATGATCGCCAAATGTAAGACCGTTTTCGAGCTCCCTGCCTGAAAAAGTCCAATTCAAAAATACAGCATAAAAAATGAAGTCTCGGTGAGAAGCCGCTCAACCAACTTTCGAACAGCAATTCAGCATTCGATGGAAACCAATAATGCTTCAGCAGCTTCTCCTTGATCAGATCGATTGACTCGTGCGGTTCGACCTGTGAAAGAAAAAAAGCGCTTGCAGGTCTGTCTTTTCCTTCCTTTTCCTCTTTATTTTTTCCAAAAAAATTTTTCTTTTCAAATTTCATACTTCTTCTACTAGAATAGGGAGGGCGCAATGCATCTCATGACTGATGAGGACCCGGATGCATTGTGACATATATAGTCTCCTGAGAGGGTCCGAAAATATATATGCAGCCTTAGACTACTCTATTATTATAAAAATTGCTAACATTTATAGAAAACTAAATAAAACACTGCTATACACTCCTTTGAGTAGTTTCTACTTTGAGTTACTAAGTATGGTTATTTGTGCAGTTATATCCGTGTTTCTGCCAGGAGGCACATGCGTTTGGCCATCAGTCCAAGAAGATTGTGAGATTCAACAATAATCACTAAAAAGACAGAACGGACTTAGATACATTTGTCAGCGATTTGGGAACCTCGAAACCTCCAGAAAACCGCCATCATGCCGACCTATACATTTTGCTGGTATTCGAAGTGAACCAATACCCACCGGATAGATGCTCTGGCTGTCTGGCAGCGACACCACAAAGTCCTATAGTTTCTAGCTATCCGTCAACCAGCGAGCGCAGTCCTCCCAAAAAGAATTCAATTGACCAACTTGCAATTTGAACGAGTCACCGTTCGGCACTTTGACGGTCACTGGCACACACAAGATGAGACGCAGTTTCATACATTGATCCAGTGTCATGGAGCTCAACAGACCGGCACCGTTGTCGTCTGGAATTTAAAAAAAAGTGTAACCTAGGAAATGAGCATGCGTTTTAAGCCCACAAAGGCACACAGGCGTTGTGGTTGCTTGGTTTATTGCTCTCAGTGACGCATAAAACCGTGCACGTTAATTAGTGATAGAAGCACAGTTACAAGACCGGGTGGGACAATTACGGAAATGAAAATAGTTACAACACTGGTTATAATAAGACCACAAACAAAACAAGACAGGCGTTGTGGTCGTCTCGATCAAACAGCTCAGAGGCACCAAAGGTTGCTGAATTTAATTGCTAACATTCGAAAACCAATTTCTGCCGTTCCACCGGTATGCGCTCCAATTTCTGTATCGCCAGTTTGATGTGGTCGATCGAGTGCGATGGATCCAGTTGGATCGTGATCGTTTTGTCGTCCGGCATGATCACCTCGATAATGAAATACCCTGGCAGCTTGTCGACGGCTTTGGTGACTGAAAATAAGTACACATGGTGTAGTGAGCTGATTATGTGTAAAAACAATGTTTCCTGAAATGGTTTTTGATCCACAGCATTTATTGTTGACCCAATTCGTTAAAAACAACAGGACCTTGACCATCGGTGGCTGGTTGAGATGGCTGACGCGGCGGGTGTCGCCAATCGACACGAGCAGTACCTGCAAGAATGGAATAAAAGGTCGATGAGGAAACAGAAAATAAATGACCAGAACACAAGAAAGTTCATAGAAGTCTACCTTGTCGCCACGAGTCCCGAGCGCCGGGCTGTGATCCGTTCATGACATTGGGAGGTGCAGATCCGCGACGCCAGTCGATTTCTAGGAAAAAAAAACAAGCAAAATCCGATATTTTTAGACCTTTTGCGTAACGCACTTTGCACGCCTCACAGCTTTGGTTTCGTCACACTTGGATTTGACTATAATTTGGTCATCAGTGTGAAACCTAAGCAACACGATCGATCACGTGTCGATGCACAATTGCGTGAGCTAAGTGCACATCCAGTGCACAGTTTCACACTACGACAGTGTCTTTACCCCGGCTGTCCAGTGTCACAAACCTGGTGGTGGCCCAAATGATCTCGTTAGCTGTTTGTCAAAACCTTTCACGTCGGATGTTGGTGACGACTGCACCTCTGCAATGGTTTCTCTGTTCCACATCAACTTTCTGAGCAAACTTCATTTTTCACTTCAATTCAGCTGCACAAACCTTTATTTGTCACCGACTTCGATTTTGCGGCAGCTGTGTTTCGCCCCATGATGAAACAAATCAAACTGTTCTTTCAATTGGTAACGTCCGAGTGTTGAGAGGCGATGAAAGCTATAAAGCGAAATGATTTCGTTGACACCTCATGTTTACTGAGAGTTATTCGTGCTCTGCTTCGGCGCGGAATTTTGAAAAGCGTGAAAAAAACAATTTCAGGCAATACGCGTAAAAATGAGGCAAATGGAGATATGTACCACCAATTGACGGCACGGATGCAACAGGTTGCACCCTGATCCGCACATTAATGGCAAGACGGAACACGAACAACCGTTTTGATTGAAATCAATAACCTTCATAATCAACCAACTTTTTAACTGCTTTACTTTGAAATTTTATCCAATGAATTTTCAATGCTTGCAACAACAACAACAGTTTTAGTTCTCCCAGCAAGTCCCACACACATTTCTCTAATAACAGGTAATAACCGGTGCACCTGGGTGCATGTTGACCACAATTTAGCTCATCAAAAACATTGGTTACCAAAACACAAAATGAACTCCGAGGGAGAGTCCCACACACATTTCTCGAATAACAGGTAATAACCGGTGCACCTGGGTGCATGTTGACCACAATTTAGCTCATCAAAAACATTGGTTACCAAAACACAAAATGAACTCCGAGGGAGAAAGTGCAAAAATGAAAC
>JASAMV010006585.1:0-18208 GCA_030248065.1 Rhynchonema sp. JSB1_4
AAGATTGACGTCAATCTTTTAGCATAGTAACCCGGCAACCTGGCTGGGCAGATGGAGCCCTGATCTACCTTATTAGGACGATGTTGCATGTTTCTTGTACAAAAAGTGCACCATGCACATAAGAATGACGTGAACCTTTCAGCATAGAAACCCGGCAACCTGGCTGGGCTGACGGAGACCTGCTCTGCATTATTAGGCCGATGTTGCATGATTCATGCGTAAAAAGTGCACCATGCACATAAGAATGACGTGAACCTTTCAGCATAGAAACCCGGCAACCTGGCTGGGCTGACGGAGACCTGCTCTGCATTATTAGGCCGATGTTGCATGATTCATGCGTAAAAAGTGCACCATGCACATAAGAATGACGTCAACTTTTTAGCATCGTAATCCGGCAACCTGGCTGGGCTGACGGAGCCCTGCTCTACCTTATTAGGCCGATGTTGCATGATTCTTGTACAAAAAGTGCACCATGCACACAAGAATGACGTCAATCTTTTAGCATAGTAACCCGGCAACCTGGCTGGGCTGATGGAGCCCTGATCTACCTTATTAGGACGATGTTGCATATTTCTTGTACAAAAAGTGCACCATGCACATAAGAATGACGTGAACCTTTCAGCATAGAAACCCGGCAACCTGGCTGGGCTGACGGAGCCCTGCTCTACCTTATTAGGCCGATGTTGCATGATTCATGCGTAAAAAGTGCATGCACATTAGAATGACGTCAACTTTTTAGCATCGTAATCCGGCAACCTGACTGGGCTGACGGAGCCCTGCTCTACCTTATTAGGCCGATGTTGCATGATTCCTGTACAAAAAGTGCACCATGCACACAAGAATGACGTCAATCTTTTAGCATAGTAACCCGGCAACCTGGCTGGGCAGATGGAGCCCTGATCTACCTTATTAGGACGATGTTGCATGTTTCTTGTACAAAAAGTGCACCATGCACACAAGAATGACGTCAATCTTTTAGCATAGTAACCCGGCAACCTGGCTGGGCTGACGGAGCCCTGCTCTACCTTATTAGGCCGATGTTGCATGATTCATGCGTAACAAGTGCACCATGCACATAAGAATGACGTCAACTTTTTAGCACCGTATCCCGGCAACCTGGCTGGGCTGACAGAGCCCTGCTCTACCTTATTAGGCCGATGTTGCATGATTCTTGTACAAAAAGTGCACCATGCACACCGAGATGACGTCAATCATTTTAGCATAGTAACCCGGCAACCTGGCTGGGCTGATGGAGCCCTGCTCTACCTTATTAGGCCGATGTTGCATGATTCATGAGTAAAAAGTGCACCATTCACATAAGAATGACGTCAACTTTTTAGCATAGTATCCCGGCAACCTGGCTGGGCTGACAGAGCCCTGCTCTACCTTATTAGGCCGATGTTGCATGATTCATGAGTAAAAAGTGCACCATTCACATAAGAATGACGTCAACTTTTTAGCATCTTATCCCGGCAACCTGGCTCGACTAACAAAGCCCCTGCTCTAACTTATTAGGCAGATGTTGCATGATTCATGAGTAAAAAGTGCACCATTCACATAAGAATGACGTCAACTTTTTAGCATCGTATCCAGGCAACCTGGCTGGGCTGACAGAGCCCTGCTCTACCTTATTAGGCCGATGTTGCATGATTCTTGTACAAAAAGTGCACCATGCACATACAACTGACGTCAACTTTTTTTAGCATCGTAACCCGGCAACCTGGCTCGCCTGACAGAGCCCTGCCCTATCTCATTAGGCCGATGTTGCTTGATTCTTGCACTGCGTACAAGGCTTCTGTGCATCAACTGCACCAGTACAGAACCTCGCCCCGGCTTCTGTACAACTGCTCCACTGCCCTACTGTTTACAATGGCTTCTGTGCACGAACTGCACTAGTAACCAACCGTTCACCAGCTTCTGTACGCCAACTACTTCAACTACCCATCTGCGTACAAGGCTTCTGTGCACCAACTGCACCAGTGCCCAACCGCCTACTGGGCTTCTGCGGCCCATCTGTACTAGTTCCCAGCTGTATCCGAGGCATCTGTGCACCAACGGTACTGGTCCCCCGCCGTTTAGTGGGCCTCGCTGCCTGGACGGACCTAGATTTTGGGCAGGCAGCCAACAAATGCCTGGATGGACCTAGACATTGACTACGCGCTGGCCCACTGCCTAGACGGACCTAGATTTTGAGCAAGCTGCTGAGAGTGCCTAGATGGACCTAGACATTCTCGCATGCGAGCTGTGGAAAGGTCTGGAAAGGTCTGGAAAGGTCTGGAAAGGTCCGGAAAGGTCTGGAAAGGCATTTATATACTTATACATATGCCTACAATTGCCTGGGACAGACCTTTCCAGACCTAGACATTGGAGTTTTCCCTGTGACGCGTTCACAGTAATGGGAGGTTGTGTAGATTGGCAGTCTGCTTGTCTGCGCAACGTGTAGCGCTGTGGCGTGTAAAGCAGTGTGTGAGTGCACGGTTGCATTGGCATATACTGTAAGTGCAACTTTGAGCCGCAGACGGCGCTCCCGCAGCTCAGTTGCTGGAGCAACTGGCCGTCCAGGCCTATTGTGCGACGGTTAAGTCCCGGGTCACAGGTTCAGGCCCGGCCATTCATCCCCGGCCGATTCAGGCCCGGCTGGAACTCAAGCCTAAGCCTATAACTGGGTCAAATATGCTGGGCCTGAATCGGCCGGGCCTGAAAAACTGGACCTAAAAAGTCGCGGAATAGTCCAGGCCTGGTGGCCGGGGGTCGGAGGTTCTAGTCCTTCCGGAAGCATTCGATTGGTCTGACGGTTCAGAGGTCACAGGCGTCACCTTCAAAACAGCGGGGTGAGAAGACTGAGGGGTGACAGCTTTTTTTCGAGAGATAAAGGCTAGGTCAAAGCATGAACGGAAGGCCATGCCTAACGACAGGCCCAGACGTCGGGGAAGAACTACTTGCTCAAAGTTGTTCTCATACCAATGCAACCGTGTGTAGACACACTGCTTTACACGCCGCAGTGCTACACACGTTGCGCAGATATGTAGATGAGACTTCGAGTCTACACACTTTTGTCTGCTTGATGTGCATAAGCCGGCCGGTCCGGGGACGGTACCTCATTCTGCGACAATACCTCATGTGCGAAAAGACCTCATGCTGCGCAGTACCTCATGCGATATCCGAAATACCTCATGCTGCGACAATACCTCATGTCACAAGGAAAATACCTCACGTGCATTACCGTAATCTTTTTATTATCGATGTATGCACTTGCATTGCGGTATCAGGTAGGTGCCGTTGACCTAAAATGATGTGTGATACACGCGAAACATTGCAATTAACAAACATGCGAGAATAATATTCGATAACAGACAATGTTAAACTAGCAGAATCAAACAGTGACCATATTGAGCAACATGACACATGACATAAAACACCTAGAATCAAAATTTGAGAAAAGTACAGCATAGACAGAAAAGAGGAAAACAACGGAATATACAGTAGATATGCATATGAATGGTACTTGATATCAACAGAAAAACAAGAGAAAGAAACAACACAAATATCAAGCGCAGCACGGTTCAACATGCAGATTTGAATTGGACTATTCACTCGACAAAAAACTGAAATCGTGATTCGGTGTATCATATCATGAGCCGGCCGACGCTTTGTTTGATACGGTCATATCTCGCTACAGTCATCATCGCTACAGTCATAACCTCGCACTTCTAATTATAGTCATGTTTCGGACGGTTACATTAACAGGAAGACTGTCCGTTTTGTTAAAAAGTCACAGAACTTCTTGTCAATCGGAATTGTACAGATTCTCAACCGAGCCCCTTTCATTTTGTTTCCTCAAAAATGTATTCGTCGTCAATAAACCGCAAAGAATACGCCGATAGCGTAATGTGGTAATTTATCGCAATAATTAAGGGTCGTCAGCAACTTGAAGCCAAGACGCCGTCATAATAACATAAGGATTAAAGAGTAATTATCACGTTCGTCAATGTTACGCTTATAACCTTTGCGAGCTTTGTAATATTGCTTGTGCCGTCATGGTAACATAAGAATCATTGTAAGATAAAAGTAAATTTCGTCAGTTGTCTCGTTCGTGCGAGAAATGATGTGTAAAAGGTCGTCAAACAGCCTTAAAAAGCCAGAAATGGTGATAACAATGTCAGAGAATGTATTGCATCAACATTAAATCGTCAAACGTGTTTCATTTTCTATATGTTCAGCCTATGGATATGGATATTTTATCGGCGATATATACCCAAACACATCCTCGACCACCATACTGTGAACGCGTGTGCCTCTGTGCCATCAGGACACCACACATTGTTCTCATACTGTATGTTGGTCGCCGTTTTGCATTTGTGGATCATCATCTTCACCTAAAAGGTGTTGTTCCATTTGAATTCAAGTCGGGCTCAAAAGGCTGCAGGTTTAGCATAACTCCCAATTTGGTGCCTGATTCCCGCACGAAACACTAAGGAAACGAGAAATCATCGTGTTTTCAAAAAAAATTAGGTAATTAGATGAATACAAGAGCGATTAGATAAATGGTGGGCAGATACATGCGGAATGGTAATTTTTAAGTAAGATAAGTTTGATAATTTGATGCTTGAAATAATCAGTGAATATTTTCGTATCTTTTCAAATGGCTTTTAGTTATTACAATTCAGTCTTAGGGCTCTACCAGATAGACCCGAAACCCGAAACATAAATTTTTTCTATGTCCATGTTTCGGGTTTCGGGTTTTGAAAAAAAACCCGAAACCCGAAACACAATGCATGATAATCGAAAATGTTTCGGTCTTGCCACTTGTAGCTGACGTGAACAATTTATACAGTCAGTCGAAACATTTTAGATTATCATGCTTCGTGTTTCGGGTTTTTTTTCAACACCCGAAACCCGAAACATGAACATAGAAAAAATTTACATTTCGGGTTTCGGGTCTATCTGGTGGAGCCCTAACGCTTATTAGAATTTTCGAACGTTTCTGGTCACCATCGCCTTGGCAATTTTTTCGCATGGCTAAGCCGCCGAGCGTAATTTTGGAAATGTGCTCACTCGCAAAAAATCTGTAGATTCTTACAGTTTTCTGTAGGATTTCTTACAGTCCGAACTGTGCTCTCACGTCCATCAAAAAAACTGTATGTTTGTACAGTAAAAAACTGTAGGTTTGTGCTGACCACAGTACAGCAGCGCACTGTACTTTTCTCTTACAGTTGGCTACTGTACTTTTACTACAGGGTGTCCCTTGTATTATCTCCACTCCGTGCCACAGATTTTCAGGCAATTTTTACTACACTTGCAACCTACAACAAGCAACAAATGACAAAGCACACACGACAGGGGAACAGCTACATATGTTGCTAATACTATTGTTGTCAACGCAGCAACACGTGTGTTTCGTGTATTGAATAGCTACATAAGAGGTGCCTACAAACTGTGCGACATTTGTACAGAAAAGCAACCCTAAATTTACAACGCACTGGATTGTGGTGACCGCCGGAATGTTGACGACAATGGACATCCAGCTTCGTTTGCACGAAACACAGGCGGCTGCGTCGACAACATTAGCACAAGTCGTATATCTTGAAACGAAGCTAACAATATCATCAAGCCAACTTAACAAGCGAAAATACAATTTGGTATTGGTGATCTAGGTAAACATACAAGAATTGGATGGATTGTCACAAACAATTTTTTGGCTTATAGTACTCTCGTCAACTCTTGTCGTGACCTCCCATGTATTATTTATTGCGCTACTGGGGATGCTTGCGTCCTCGACAAGAGTTGATCGCTTGAGTTGACGACTGTACCATTAGCCAATCAACAAATCTGACGTCATCACAATTGAGAGCCAGTTAGAAAAGAAACATGCAAGCCGCCTGTTGATGGTCGATTGTTTTTGATTGCATCCGCCAATTGTGGGTGCGAGCGCAACGATGGCGAATGGAGTGGCATAACCGTGCTTGTTTTGAGTTGACCACTGACGGTTGCTGCCTGTAACGGACAATAAGTTGTATCGTGTGATTATCAAGCATATTGGGTACTTTGGCGCTGCAGGTTCTTGTAAACTTATCTCTCAATACCACTACAGCAGCTGGAAAGAAACATACAGCACAACAAATACAAGAATCGAAATCTCGAAAAATCACGTCGTTGAAAGCCAGAAAGCCCGGTATGTACCTGCTGCTTCACAGCACTGACAAAGTCGGGTTTTTCTTGCAGTGTCGGCGGTGAAATGTGATTGAGCCATCTGATGGCAGTGACCTGTCAGACTCGTTGGTGTCGTCAGAGCCAGAAGTGGGGTAGATTGTGCGCTTGTTTGTTGACAGCAGAGGTCGCAATCGGGCTGGGTGTTTGGCCGGTCCGGCTCGAGCTCCCAAGTCTGCGGTCCCCCCGATTTTTGTCACAATTTTTGCAATTTTAATAAACCTATTTTTGGTGGCAAATTCATTGTTTTCAATGAAAAGGTCGTCAGATAAACACGTACTGATCACTTAAATGCCGAGTCCGTCAGAATTTTTTTGAGAATTTTTTGACAAATAAATACCTACTTTTTAGTAAAAATAAGTCACTTCAGAAGGTTCTGGCCGACCATTCCTCCAAATCTCCGGCCCGGCCCGAACGAAAAGCCCAAAATCGTTCCTGGCCCGATTGCGACCTCTGGTTGGTAGTATGTTGTCTTATACGGTAGTGCATTCTTCGTTGCAATATAAAAAACACTCGGGCATTGGCGATAAAACGGATCTGAGAATAGAACAAAGTAAAAACAAGCATTTCACACTAAAACACATAAAAAATTCCCCTTGCGAACGAAACAAGGAAAACCGCACAAAAATTTTAAACTCCCGCGCGCTGTTTCCGGCACAGCGTATAACTTTTGGTCAATCTTACAGAAAAACTGTAACCTTACGCTTGAATGTACAATTCCCAACTGTGAGTTTTATTTTCTACAGTTGGTGGCTGTGGTTTTTTCTGTAGTTTGTCTTAGTTTTCTGTAAGTTTCCGCGGTTACAGTTGGCAACTGTAAGAAAACTACAGATTTTTTTACGAGTGAGTGGCCGATATGTCCTGTCGCTAAAGCTCGGATGCCGGAATGAAGAACACCGAAACTGCATATGTAGATACTGACCACATGAGCGGTCGTTTGGGACCAATTTGTATCTGATTGGAACTATCCTTCAAAACAAAGTGCTTGAGCAGGGACAACGTGCTCCCGTTCGACGCCTCACTTAGCAATTCAAAATGACGTTGTTTGGAAACTACATGTACTGAACAGTTGTGGTGTTTTCCAAAAAACATCATCGCACCTGTGTGTACATATTAGCTGGAATCTTGTCCGCGGTGTTGTGTAAGTGAACGCATCCCATAATATATCGGCCATCCCACCAAACCTGCAATTAAATAGGTATGTCACTCGCCACAAAGGTGTTTCTGGTAAAAAAAAACGAAGCAGTCGCGTGTATTTTGACCCACATCGAGCTGACGGTCGGTGTTGACGAGCTCCAGGTCGAACAGTTGGCCACGATTGGTCGTGTCGTTGACGTCCGATATCAAATCTCACATGCGTAGTTTCGCGCTCCTTCGAGTTTGCCTTGCATACGAAAAGTGTGGCCCAGACAACTTGCATCATGTAACTGATGACATCATTACATTTACATCACGGAGGCTGATGATGTATGAAATGGCCTGGTCTAGCTTTCTTCAGTTTTTGAAAACTTCCAAAACGTGGAACCGGAACAATATTGGTTTGGTCATGTCAACTTCAGCTCTCGAGCTTCTCACGGCACGGCTTCGAACCGCATGCAAAACTACGCGTGTTGACCGATTAGCGGATTCGGAGGAGTGGCGTAGACCAGTTGGGCAGTGCCGTTGTAAGTGATTCTGCATTCTCCCCACTTTCTCTGGAACAATGGTCATATTTTGCTGTGCTGCCGCAGGTTTGCAACCGCAGTCGGTCGGTTGGCATGCTATTAGTTACTAACAGGTGAGTAGCCGTCATCCGTCAGTCCCAGTCGCAGGTAAAGTCCATCTTTGGTGCCGATGTCGGCGTCGGTCTGGATGATGAAGCCGAACAAGAGGTTCGCACGATACTGGTTGATCGGTGGCGTTTCAATCACCATCCGTAAGCGACGATCTGAAGTTTGATTACTCATTCGATTTTTCGGGCCCCGCGTTTTGTCAGTTGGCGACTAACTGTATCTAAATCCCCCGGGCACCGTCCGTGTCACGCCGCCGGCCGACCACTCTTGCAAATACGCGATTGGCCGATTCTCCCATATGGCTCGTTCGAACTGACAAAGAAGTTCTTTTAATGTGTGTTTCGTGCGAAAAAGCAGAATAGAGCACAGTGATCATCGACAAACACAAACATAGCTACATAGCAACATTGCGCGTAAGCTCTGTGATAACCACATTGCGGGTAAGCTCTGTGATATGCGGGTAAGCTCTATGGCAGCGACTCGGCACGGATTTGCCGTAGTCAAGTCTTGTCGTACGTAATTTCGTGATTACGTGAATGCGCGTACTCAAATACATGCGTGCAATGTCTGCCAGCTGGCCATGTTTGTGGTTAGCTGAGCGCAAAGCAAAAGAAATATGTATAGTCCATCCATCAGCTCATGGCACTTTTGTTTGGGAGGTTCAGGTTCCGTTGTGAAAAATTGTTCCTCCGCAAGGCAATGTCAGAAAAAAACGGCGCGCAAAAATAAAATAAAAGCCGATTTCTTTTTCTTTTCTTTTTCGTAAGCCGACCGGTACCGGAAAAGCATTGGATACTGTCAAGCTTTTCAGCTGACAAAAAGTGTCACAAAACGTGTGTTTGACCACGTATGTATATGTACCTGCATGGTGTCGTATGTGCGGGCTCCCTCGAATCGTATCGCCTGCGTGTGGACAAATTCGCACTTGTATTCTATCCGGTTGGTCTGGTTCCAATCTGTGCTCACGTACGGGTACAAATACACAAACCGACCATTCACCCACCACTGCAATTGACAAAATCCATAGTTACGTTAAAGTCGCTGAGCAAACTTGCTGATTGCGTCCTTGTTAGACTGGTGCCACACCTACAATGTCTCACATTCTACCAGCGGCCCACGCACTTGTAGAGCCCTATCTCATGGACGTGCAACAAATGAGCCCAACTTGTGCAAGGGTGCATAAGAGAAATTTCAAAGATTTCATATTTCAAAGATTTGCTCCCTTTCTTTCATGAACGATATGGCGCGCCGCCTCTATTATGTAGGTGCTGGGCGCGCCAAAATAACGAATCTCTTGGATTTTTGAAACATTGGGATAAACATAGACCTATGGTAGTGTGTCAATGTATTACATGGTTACTTTGTGATATCAGCTCATCTATCTACCGTAATCCACAATTTCATGTTTTTTCGGAAAAATACCAGGTTTTGAACATTTGATCGTCGCGTTCTCAGTCGTGTGCGAACCAATTGCGACAATCTTGGTATCATTGTACTGGAAATCGCCTGGGGCATACATATAAATGGGCAGTTTTGAGCAATTGCCCATTTTGAGAACGGTGACGTGTCTAACGGTTACGGCGCTTTGGTGGTGGGAGGGCAAATCGACCTCCTGAGGCCATCTCGCGGTTAATAAACATCTATGCAATAATTTTAATTTGGTTACATGCGCAAATGTCCAATGTATCATAATCCATCAAAAAAACCCCATGCAACTCACATCACTGAAATGATACGGAGCATCCTTCAACGCATGCACGCATTCTGCGCGCGCCCTCACAAGCAGGCCAGACAGGCAGGCGGGGGTTGCCTGCTGAGCCTGGCTGCGTGCATGACCGCGTGTGTTTGTAGCTTTTTGCTATTTTTGGTGATCTTTTGCAACTAGCTGTAATAAAATTGGTTTAATTTTCATGCAAGTAAAAACGATAAATATTATTGAATTCATCAATGCGTGACTTTTGACCGCAATGTAAAGCATTTTCCATGCGGGAACTACACGGTGTCTCTGCAACAACCTGGGCGGACAATGAATTGGAGGCTGAATCAAGATCCGAATTGCGTTGTTTACACATGTTTACTAATTTATGAGGGCAAACCGAATGTTCATTTGTGCGCGCAATGACTTTCAAAGCCTGTCGAGTTGAGGTGCCGACAAGCATACCTACATGCTGTGCAGAATCGTTTATGATTTCGTTTATGCTCTCGCTTATGATTTCCGCCAAACCACCAAGTCAGTCAGTCCGTCCAAAAACCGTTCATTGGCAACTTCATCACTGACGTGCTGCATGGTTTGCTTTCGTTGATTTTCGAACTTTAAGTATAGTCCATCCATCAGCTCATGGCACTTTGAGATGCTGCTGGCTGGCGTGTTCCCTTCCTCCATGTTGTAATGAAAGAGAAATTGAGGTCCTGAGAAAAACATTTTCTCGCCAAAATTATGATTTGTACGAAATTGACGTGTTTTATATGTTGTGCCGAAAGACACGGATCAGTCTCAAGCAGGACTTCAGCCATGTAACAACACTCAGTCCAATAAACAAAGTGCATTTTTTGTTGCAAACATTGCAGAAAAAAATTTCTTTCGTGCGGTGAACGAATACAACGATGAAAACTTGTGCATCTGGCCTTATCAATTTCAAAATACCTTATCCAGAATTAAATTTGTTCGAAATAATTTTTCGACGATTTCTATCATTTTTAAAACTTTTTTTGCAAAATCGGTCACTGCATTTCTCTTTCATTTAAGGATGGAGGTGGGGAAGAAGCCAGCCAGCAGCAAGGCAACGTGCCATGAGCTGGTGGACGGACTATACCCACCGTGTACACTGGGGATGTAGCGTCCTTTGGGCACTTGCGTTACGTGAAATCTGATAGGCCTCCGGTTACCAGGTTGACTTACTGTGCCTCCGTTGCTGCACCCTCCACCATTGGGTTGGGAGTCGTTGCGGCGGACGGGCAATTGAGCAAAGCACATTTGAGCAAGAAGACTTGAGCAAGAGAAAAAGAGCAGAGGCCAAAAGAGCAGAACCTAAAAACAAATAGGCCTAAGCCTAAGCCCAAACACAAACACAAAACTAAGCCTAAGTGTAGGCCTAAGCTTAAAAATAAGCCTGATACCTAAATCAGCCCAAGCCTCAGCCATTGGGACAAAATAAGAGCTCTGCTCTTTTGCCTCCGCCCTTTTTCTTGCTCAAAATGGTCTTGGTCAAATGTGCTTTACTCAATTGCCCGGCCATCGTTGCTGGTGTCGCCATTCGACAATGTGTGGGCACATTCTGTGCAGCAGACGAGCGGATTTTCTGATCGAATAGTCGCCTCTGCCAAATTCGAGGTGCAGTCATGACAGTAGCAACTTGTTGTCGTCGACTAGCTCACATGGGACGATAACCTTGTATTCGGAATCGGCGTGATCGGAACATGACAAATTGGAAAATGGTTTACCCTTCTTGCAGAAGCGGCAGCTGTATTGCTGCGCACGTGCATGATAATTCCGCTACGAGTCACAAATTTCATGTTCAGACCATGGGAATGGCTGACTGCTTTCTGTTGGTAGAAGTACAAATATCTCAACTTTGCATCTATGTGCTCCTATTTGAGTTCATAACAAACGGTAACACGATGACTGGGGTACACTGGTGCTCATAATGAGCAGAACAACATTGCACACTTGTGGAACGGAGCGTTGATTCTTTTGCTTGACTTGAAATCTTGAAACGCGTTTTGGTCGGGGCAGGGTCGGTTTCGCCAGCTGTTGCGGCTGACGACATCCATTTTGAACTGAAATGATTAATTAATTATTTGTTTGCTTATTCGTTGTCAATGTTACACGCCCTCTTCACAGTGACTTCATGGGGACCCGAACTTTTCGGTTACTACAAAGAACATCCAGCTTAGTAAAAACCGAAAGAAAAACAGTGTCATAATAACATAACAATAAGCGAGCTTTTAGAATTGCTCAAAAACTAAAAAATGAGTTAAGCAGCTACACGCCTGTACATTTTCATGAAAAATTGAGAATCAATAAGTAATGTGCTTTTAAGGCCTAACTATACTTCGTTCTTCTCAGATAACAAAAGAACAAATTCTCGCGCGCTGATTGGTCCACGTATATTCAACAGCCAATCAGTGGGCGAGAATTTGTTCTTTGTTCTCTGAGAGAACGAAGATAGTTAGGCCTTTACACCAATTTTCTGGGCTGCAATATTTTGTAAACATAAGCATTAAGTAGGAGATCAAAACAGTCACAAAAGCTTCTCCGTTTATTTCCAGCGATCATTGGGACGGAGAAGTGCAAGAATGGTACGGGTAAACGAGCAACAAACTAAAAATCAAGCTGCAAAACGAAATCGCTTGCAAATGGGAATACATCATTTGCAGTGGTTTGCGGTCCAAAACATGTTGGCACCAAACAGTTATTTTGCCGATCTCATCTCATTTGAGTTGTCCAACCCCAGCAGGAATCCGATCATGTGTGCGCAGTTGACATAAGCCGTGGGTGATCGATCTTGATTTCTTTGGTAATTTTGGCCCCCCTTTTTGGCATGCATACACGTTGTTTGTAGAGTCCCGCTGCTGTAATATTGTCGCAATAATAATATTTGTATTGTAATATATGGCGTCTTGCCTGTATTATAGGGGTGCACATCAGGGAAGGCTGCGCCAAAATAACGAATCTCTTGGATTTTTGAAATATTGGAATAAACATAGACCTTTGTTAGTGTGTTAACGTATTACATGGTTACTTTGTGATATCAGCTCATCTATCTACCGTAATCCACAATTTCATGTTTTTTCAGAAAAACACCGGGTTTTGAACATTTGATCGTCGCGTTCTCAGTCGTGTGCGAACCAATTGCGACGATCTTGGCATCATTGTGCTGGAAATCGCCTGGGGCACACATATACATGGGCAGTTTTGAGCAATTGCCCATTTTGAGAACGGTGACGTGTCTAACGATTACGGCGCTTTGGTGGTGGGAGGGCAAATCGACCTCCTGAGGCCATCTCGCGGTTAATAAACATGTATGCTGTAATTTTAATTTGGTTACATGCGCAGATGTCCAACGTATCATCATCCATCAAAAAACCCCCATGCAACTCACATCACTGAAATGATACGGAGCATACGCATTCTGCGCGCGCCCTCACAAGCAGGTCAGACAGGCAGGCGGGGGTTGCCTGCTGAGCCTGGCTGTGTGCATGACCGCGTGTGTTTGTAGCTTTTTGCTATTTTTGGTGATCTTTTGCAACTAGCTGTAATAAAATTGGTTTAATTTTCATGCAAGTAAAAACTATAAGGATCATTTAATTCATCAATGCGTGACTTTTGACCCCAATGTAAAGCATTTTCCATGCGGGAACTACGTACACGGTGTCTCTGCAACAACCTGGGCAGACAATGAATTGGAGGCTGAATCAAGATCCGAATTGCATTGTTTACACATGTTTACTTATTTATGAAGGCAAACTGAATGTTCATTTGTGCGCGCAATGACTTTCAAAGCCTGTGGAGTTGAGGTGCCGACAAGCATACCTACACGCTGTACAGAATCGTTTATGATTTCGCTTATGCTCTCGCTTATGATTTCCGCAAAATCACCAAGCACACATCTTTCAGTCCATCCAAAAATCGTTCGTTGGCAACTTCATCACTGACGTGCTGCATGGTTTGCTTTCGTTGATTTTCGAACTTTAAGTATAGTCCATCCATCATCTCATGGCACTTTGAGATGCTGCTGGCTGGCGTGTTCCCTTCCTCCACGTTGTAATGAAAGAGAAATTGAGGTCCTGAGAAAAACATTTTCTCGCCAAAATTATGATTTGTACGAAATTGACGTGTTTTATCTATGGATTAACTTGATATATGTTGTGCCGAAAGACACGGATCAGTCGCAAGCAGGACTTCAGCCATGTAACAACACTCAGTTCAATAAACGAAGTGCATTTTTTGTTGCAAACACTGCAGAAAAAATTTCTTTCATGCGGTGAACGAATACAATGATGAAAGCTTGTGCATCTGGCCTTATCAATTTTAAAATACCTTTTCCAGAATTAAATTTGCCCGAAATATTTTTTCCACGAATTCTATCATTTTTAAAACTTTTTTTTGCAAAATCGGTCATTGCATTTCTCTTTCATTTGAAGATGGAGGAGGGAAGAATCCAGCCAGCAGCAAGGCAAAGTACCATGAGCTGGTGGACGGACTATACCCACCGTGCACACTGATGATGTAGTGTCCTTTGGGCACTTGCGTTACGTGAACTCTGCTAGACCTCCGGTTGCCAGGTTGACTTATTGTGCCTCCGTTGCTGCACCCTCCACCATTGGGTTGGGAGTCGTTGCGGCGGGCGGGCAATTGAGCAAAGCACATTTGAGCAAGAAGACTTGAGCAAGAGAAAAAGAGCAGAGGCCAAAAGAGCAGAACCTAAAAACAAATAGGCCTAAGCCTAAGCCCAAATACAAACACAAAACTAAGCTTAGGTGTAGGCCTAAGCTTAAGCCTAAGCCTGATACCTAAATCAGCCCAAGCCTAAGCCATTGGGACAAAATAAGAGCTCTGCTCTTTTGCCTCTGCCCTTTTTTCTTGCTCAAAATGGTCCTGGTCAAATGTGCTTTACTCAATTGCCCGGCCACCATCGTTGCTGGTGTCGCCATTCGACAATGTGTGGGCACATTCTGTGCAGCAGACGAGCGGATTTTCTGATCGAATAGTCGCCTCTGCCCAATTCGAGGTGCAGTCATGACAGCAGCAACTTGTTGTCGTCGACGAGCTCACATGGGACGATAACCTTGTATTCGGAATCGGCGTGGTCGGAACATGACAAATTGGAAAATGGTTTATCCTTCTTGCAGAAGTGGCAGCTGTATTGCTGCGCACGTGCATGATAATTCCGCTACGAGTCACAAATTTCATGTTCAGACCATGGAAATGGCTGACTGCTTTCTGTTGGCAGAAGTACAAATATCACAACTTTGCATCTATGTAGTCATATTTGGGTTCACAACAAACGGTAACACGATGACTGGGATACACTGGTGCTCTTGATGAACAGAACAACATTGCACATTTGTGGAACGGAGTGTTGATTCTTTTGCTTGACTTGAAATCTTGAAACGCGTTTTGGTCGGGGCAGAGTCGCCTTCGCCAGCTGTTGCAACTGATGAAGAGTTACGACATCCATTTTGAACTGAAATGACTAATTAATTATTTGTTTGCTTATTCATTGTCAATGTTACACGCCCTCTTCACAGTGACTTCATGGGGACCCGAACTTTTCGGTTACTACAAAAAGAACATCCAGCTCAGTAAAAACCGAAAGAAAAACAGTGTCATAATAACATAACAGTAAGCGAGCTTTTAGAATTGCTCAAAAACTAAAATCTGAGTTAAGCAGCTACAAGCCTGCACATTTCCATGAAAAATTGAGAACCAATAAGTAATGTGCTTTTACACCAATTTTCTGGGCTGCAATATTTTGTAAACATATAAGAATTAAGTAGGAGCTCAAAATCAAGGTCACGCAAAAGCTTCTCCGTTTATTTCCAGCGGGCATTGGGACGGAGAAGTGCAAGAATGGGACGGTTAAACGAGCAACATACTAAAAATCAAGCTGCAAAACGAAATCGCTTGCAAATGGGAATACATCGTTTGCAGTGGTTTGCGGTCCAAAACATGTTGGCACGAAACAGTTATTTTGCTGATCTCATCTCATTTGCCTTGTCCAACCCCAGCAGGAATCCGATCATGCGTGCTCAGTTGACATAAGCCGTGGGTGATCGATCTTGGTTTCTTTGGTAATTTTGGCCCCCCTTTTTTGGCATGCATACACGTTGTTTGTAGAGTCCCACTGCTGTAATATTAATTGATTTAGCCCTTGTGTGACAGTTCTGCATCCCAAGTTGTTTTGTTTTTGCATTTCAGCATCTTCCTATCTGTTTGTCGGCATCTCAGCTCCACAGGCTTTCAAACTCATTGCGCGCACAAATGAACATTCAGTTTGCCTTCATAAATTAGTAAACATGTGTAAACAACGCAATTCGGATCTTGATTCAGCCTCCAATTCATTGTCCGCCCAGGTTGTTACAGAGACACCGTGTAGTTCCCGGAAAATGCTTTACATTGGGGTCAAAAGTCACGCATTGATGAATTCAATGATCCTTATAGTTTTTACTTGCATGAAAATTAAACCAATTTTAATACTGCTAGTTGCAAAAGATCACCAAAAATAGCAAAGAGCTACAAACACACGCGGTCATGCACACAACCAGGCTCAGCAGGCAACCCCCGCCTGCCTGTCTGACCTGCTTGTGAGGGCGCGCGCAGAATGCGTGCATGCGTTGAAGTATGCTCCGTATCATTTCAGTGATGTGAGTTGCATGGGGTTTTTTTGATGGATTATGATACATCGGATATCTGCGCATGTAACCAAATTAAAATTATTGCATAGATGTTTATTAACCGCGAGATGGCCTCAGGAGGTCGATTTGCCCTCCCACCACCAAAGCGCCGTAACCGTTAGACACGTCACCGTTCTCAAAATGGGCAATTGCTCAAAACTTCCCATGTATATGTATGCCCCAGGCGATTTCCAGCACAATGATACCAAGATTGTCGCAATTGGTTCGCACACGACTGAGAACGTGACGATCAAATGTTCAAAACCCGGTATTTTTTTGAAAAAACATGAAATTGTGGATTACGGTAGATAGATGAGCTGATATCACAAAGCAACCATGTGATACGTTAACACACTACCATAGGTCTATGTTTATCCCAATGTTTCAAAAATCCAAGAGATTCGTTATTTTGGCGCAGCTTGTTGTGCACCCCAAATCCGGCAAGAGCTTGCAGTTTTTTTTCGCACCTCGGCCCCCACCCCCCCCCCCTCTCTCCGCCTCCCCCCCCTGCACCCGGTATCCCTTGCCGAGGAGCGTAATCGCCGCAGGCCCCTCCCCTCCCGCGCCCCCCCCCCAAAACCCCCCCCCTCCCCGAATGCTTGTTGTCGCACCTGCATCGCTGCCCTGAATTCATTTTCTCGCGCTCTTGGGCTGCTATTGCCCCGCGAAAATTTGCACGCATCCCACGCGCGTGTTGCACAACAGAAAACCATCCAGCTGCATTTGTACGAATCACAGGCAGTTGCGTTGACAACAACAGTATCAACCGATTGTTTCCGAAATTATCACAGTTTCCATTACGTTTCAGGTGAAACGTGCAACACATGCGATGCGTACGGTGACCAAAATGGTGCAATAGTGTGTGGCGCATGTGGGCAGCAGCAAAGTTACACGGTCAAGCAAATGGCTACCAAACAATCGAAAGTTCGATTCACTAGTTAAAAATTTCCTCTTTTATGTATTTTATGTTCTGTCGTTTTCTGTGCAGGTTTCTCAACTGGCAAGATCAAACGTCAACCCAGCCACCACCACTCGCGTTATCAGCCTGTTTGGCTGACATGGTACATCGGAATATTATCATTTACAATGTCTCTGTCGAACAATTGATTTGTCGATTAAACTTATGTTTCTCACACCATTCAGCTACGACCACATAAACGAGCAATTCACCCGTGCTCGTCTGGAGACGACAAGCTACATGGCGCAGTGGCAACCCCGGTGGCTGTGGAACCGTATTGCAGACACAGATACTGAATGCCTACGAGAAATACCTCACGGAATCGTCGTTGGGTAAGTGGATTACGATGCGTATAATTCCTGGACTATAATGTTAATCACAACAGTTGCCGAAAATTTTACTGGTCTATCCTGTTATCCGCCTGAATCCACAGGATACGAGCAATGCCTGGCGCGAGTTGTGATGACCAATACGCGTGCCGGCGTGCACAGTCCGTACAGCAGACGATTGCAGCGACAATTGCATGACTTGATCGTCGCACTTTGTGGCGTTAAAGGTATACGGGGATGAATTTTTTAATGGACTTTCTCTAAAGTGTTCTGAGTATTGTACATACTTTACCTCACCAGCGTTGCACGCTGGAAATTACAGCATGGGGCGAGGTTACATCGATTACCGCTTAATTACATCGAAACGTGAACTTACACACATACTGTACATTTTTTACATTAGTAGGTATGTATATCAATACCATACAGTAGTACATTGCAAGTGAGCACTCAAATCACATAAACCAATACTGTTCAGGTGGCCGTGACTGGTTAAGCATGGGCAACGACGGTGTGATGGGTGTGAAACTATTTGACGCGCTGCA
>JASAMV010006586.1:0-15321 GCA_030248065.1 Rhynchonema sp. JSB1_4
CACAAAGGCAAAACACACACGTGGCGAGCCAGAGAAATGGGGAATTGAACGCGGAGGCTTTTTTAACATGTTATGTCTTTCAGGCGCTCAATGCTGGTTGAAATCAAAATTTTCCATTCATCAAAAAACATTAACGCGCGCACACCACGGCCGCGGTGTTTGTCTCGGGTTTGCCTAGTTCTGCATTCACATGCGTATGTTCATTTTTGAAAGCAAATACTCAGATTAGTACCGGGGAAAGACCAAAAGCGCGGAGTGACGTGCAGACCGGTGCACGTTTTGTTCATCGTAAATCTCGCAAAGTTCCAATCCTCCGCCACTGTTATTCAACAGTGGCGGAGGATTGGACCCAGGGTTGAAAAAAATTTTTTTATTAGAACACTGTTTTTTTAAAAAAAACACAAAAAAATTATTTATTTTTGAAAAAGTTTTTTTAATTAGAAAAAGTAGCGCAAACGTCGTTTCAGGTGAAATGGAGGCGCTACACAAAAATTTTTGAAAACTCAAAATTTTTCGTCACGTGACCCATCACGTGGGGATCATCAACGCATGTACGAAGGCGATTCGGTTATTCTAGCAGGATCTGAACGTGACGTGGACTCGACACGACTATTTTATTATCAGTGTTTGTCGGTAGTATAAATATCACGCGGACGTGGTGGCGACTAACTGCGTAGATTGTCGCAGAATACTAAATTTCACGTGCCAAACATAGATGATAATGATTCAACGACCATAGGAAACGATTACCGTTAATGTATTGTAGCTGGTAAAAGTTCTGATCAAAGGAGTGATGTACCGGATAATGCCAAATATGCTCCTCCAAAAAGCAGCCACTGGAAACAAATTAGTTGTTTTGAATAAGCGCGCGGCATCCGCAGAAATTTAATTCATGTGTCACATGCTTATACAAAGTGCGGGCATATTTGGGAAATTGATTGAAACCTCATATTCTATGTGAATCCTAAGATGATTTCCCAGGGGACGTACTTGGCGTTCTCCGGTACCTGAATTCTCCAAATAGAGCCCCTGTGAATGATGCTCTCAAGACACTGAATGAAATGAAAAGTTTCCGTTCATGATCCTGCGCCAGTATACGTACATTCACAGCAGCCACGAGTGAGCGCGAGAAAATTAATAATACAAAGCATTCGGGGTGAGTTGACGACTTAACAAAGTGATTTGACCACTTGAGTTGACCACCGTGGCCCGTTTTCAGACATCGACCCAGTCGGTTCCATAAGTTGTCACCTACACAGCTGTCCAGTTGCAAAATATCAAGAGCTATTACACCCACGGGAAGGGGAATTTCGTCGGTGATCCCTACTTACTGTCCCGCGGGATACGGGAGAAAGCACGGCCTGTGCCATCCGGTTCCGCGTCCCGTTGTCCCGTTTTATGTAAGCCCCAGGCACCCCTAGACACGCCACCGGTCTTCCCCTAGAGCGAAATAGTGCCGAAAAAGCGAAAAACGAGAGTTATGCTTCTTCGAGTCTTCCCACCGCGACGAAGCAAAGCAACGAAGTTAGTTGAGGGTCAAGTCATTATGGTCCTCCACCACGATTTGAAAGAGATCACAATATTATTTCAAAAGTATCTTTTCTATGTTTTTTTCTAGAGGAGATAGAAATCTTTAAGAAAACATCGGTGCCTGATTCGCAAAGGAAACAATTATCCGTGTCAATTTCAAACTTGCACTTATTTCTTTGGCGTTCTGGTTCATTATCAGTGTCTCTATCGGACTGTTGAAGGTATTGATGTGGGTTTGTTGAAAAAAAGTGGCACCCACCCCCACTTTTCGTACCAGACATACACCAAAAGGCACCCCCAGCCCCATCTTGGCTTTGGCACCTACCCTAGAAATACCCACCGCCCCCCTCAAGTTGGCACCCCCGCCCCCGTGCTAGTATCTAAGGGTAACCAGCCGTGCCTTGCACTCTTAGACCATACCGCATCACCTTGAATTCTTACACACCTGTTACTGTAGCCATGTCTCGGCATCTCTAGGCCTAAAAATGGGCATTTTTAGGCCTAACATGGGTGATTTTTAGGTAAATGATGTCAAAAGTCGCCAAAATACCCTTTTACGGAGATTTTTTTCCCAAGAAGGGGCACTAAAAAGTGACTTTTTCCTGAGTTTGGGTCTTCCCACCTTCCCCCCAGGGAGGCACACTAACCGCCGCACGGAAAAAAAGGGGAGGGGTAAGTACACTAACCGCCGCGCCCGACCAGGAACTACACTGGGGCCAGTGTTGGAGGTGGGGGTTTGGGGGTAGCCCCCCAGTACAGTAGGTATCCCCCTCGCCCAGGGTAGTACATACTTGGGGGGTGGGGGCTCCCTCCACATTCATCTATCTATCGTCAACACTTTTTGATTTCATCTGTCTATCGTCAACACTTTTGGGCCAATCTATGTATCTATCGTCAACAAATTCTGGGAACAATCTATCTATCGTCAACAACAATCGACCCCAAAATTGATATTTTTGACTCAAAATGGCTCAAAGTTGGTATTTTTCACCCCAAATAGGCAAAAAACCGATTTAGTACATCTAAGTACATTTTCATTAACATTTTGGTCAGTTTACATTTAAATCAGTCGTTTTTCAGACATTTGGGAGCAATACAAGTTGCACGAACCCCGTTAACTTTGGAAAAAAGCCTGCTTCAGCGTCCCGCACGACTGTTACATGTGGCTCTCATATCGAGCATCTAGAAATAAAACGAACGTCAAATTTGAGCTCCTGGCCCTTATGATACCCAGAAATATATTGATGGGCAATATCGGCGTTGTTTCAAAATCTTCATCAAGGTGTTGCGGTGTTCATTTCGAAGCTCCAGAAAAGTTTTAGAACGAAACGGACAGCAAATTCGAGCTTCCCGCACTTGTCTACCGCCAGACATTTACTTGTAGGTGTTATCGAGGAAGAAAGTGAAACAAACCGCGTCGTCCGGCACAGGCCGAGGTGTGCGGGACGGTCTGTCACTGGGAACGAAGCAGTGGTGTAGCTGGGGGGGTGGGGGGGTCCCCCCCTAGGTACAGTAGGTAGGTTGCCGCCCCTCGCCTGGTACAGTAGGTAGGTTGCCGCCCCTCCCCTGGTACAGTAGGTAGGTTGCCGCCCCACCTAACTTTTCACCCAAAACATTCATTTTTGGCTTAAAATTGCATAAAATTAGCATATTTGTCTGCAAATAGGCGAAAAATCGCGCGCTGCGCGCGAAATTAGTGTTTTAGGCCACATTTTCTTCAGTATTTAGACATAAAAAATTTTGGTTTCCAGATGACCCCCCCCCCCCCAAGTGGTACGACCCCCCCCTAGCTCGGCTGGTACAGTAGGTAGGTTGCCGCCCCGCATTTTGGGTGGTACAGTAGGTTGCCGCCCCGCCTGGGTAGCTACACCACTGGAACGAAGCGTCCCTTCACGAGCGAACCATGCTTGATCAATGTTTCACCTTGTTTCACCTTTCCTTTACGAATCAGGCACCGATGTTTTCTTAAAGATTTCTATCTCCTCTAGTTTTTTTCATTGTTGGATAAATTTGCGAATTTGCGTCTCTGACTCTGTCGGTCTTTTAGTTCGTTGCATTTGGCTTCGTTATCAGCTCCACAAGTCATACAGAATGAAAGCGATCGGCCTACTAAGATTGCAGAGTGTAAGTGGTTTGCTCGCTGTTTATGAGTAGGCCTGGGCACAATACCACTTTTGACACCCAATACCAATACCCAATACCAATACCGGCCCTGTACCAATACCCAATACCCAATACCAATACCAAATTGGTGACCCAATACCAATACCCAATACCAATACCGGGTGAGACCCAATACCAATACCCAATACCAGATCAATACTACTGAAGTGCCTGGTATTGGGTTTGGTATTGGGTTGGTATTGGTATTGGGTATTGGGTATTGGTCTTAGTATTGGTTTGGTATTGGGTTTTTGGTCTGGTATTGGGTTGGTCAGTGTGGTGGCAGGCCAATCGACCCAAGATACCCTAGGGGGGGGAAGGTTTCGGACTTACTCGAGATACCCCCAGAGGCTACACAAGATACCCCTATGGTCCGTCAAAAGGCGAAAAAAGGCCGTTTTTTGCATGCAATTTTACTGCAAAATTGGCCTAAAAATGGGTATTTTTTGACATTTTTGCCGAAAATTGGCCTAAAATGACCATTTTTGGGTGTTTGCGCGCGGAGCGCGCGATTTTTGGCGGTCCCGAGGTCGAAAAACACCTATTTTTACCTTTGAAAACCATAAATCTACTTACTCGAGATACCCTTTGGGGTCGGCTCGAGATAGATACCCGCCCCCCCCCCCCCCCCCCCCTAAGGGTTGACTCGAGATAGGTACCCCTTAGGGGGGAATCCCCCCCCCCCTCCCCCCCCCAGGAACTACACTGGGGTTGGTATTGGGTTTGGTATTGGTTTGGTATTGGGTTTTGAGTCAGGTATTGGGTTTGGTATTGGTTTGGTATTGGGTTTTTCAGGATTAGTATTGGGTATTGGTTTTGACCCAATACCTGGGCAAACCCAATACCAATACCCAATACCAATACCAGGCCAGCTTCAATACCAATACCCAATACCCAATACCAGAATTAGACCCAATACCAATACCAAACACTGGTATTGGTATTGGTATTGGGTGGTATTGGTATTGGGTATTGGGTATTGTGCCCACCCATACTTTGGGGTCGGCTCGAGATAGATACCCTTCCCCCCCCCATCCCCCCCCTAAGGGTTGACTCGAGATAGATACCCCTTAGTGGGGGAATCCCCCCCCCCCCATCCCCCCCCCCAGGAACTACACTGGGGTTGGTATTGGGTTTGGTATTGGTTTGGTATTGGGTTTTGAGTCAGGTATTGGGTTTGGTATTGGTTTGGTATTGGGTTTTTCAGGATTAGTATTGGGTATTGGTTTTGACCCAATACCTGGGCAAACCCAATACCAATACCCAATACCAATACCAGGCCAGCTTCAATACCAATACCCAATACCCAATACCAGAATTAGACCCAATACCAATACCAAACACTGGTATTGGTATTGGTATTGGGTGGTATTGGTATTGGGTATTGTGCCCACCCATATTTATGAGTTTGCATTTGCACGCAGTGATGTTACCGTAAAACCTAAAATACAAGGGTGGGGTGGGGCTGTACTTTTTCACTGACCCCTTTTAGGACGGGCTGTATTTTTGGGGTGGCTCTATTTTTGGGGGGCTGTATTTTTTCGCTGCCCAAAATCTCAAAAAATGTTCCAAAAAAATACCCTTAAAATGGAGTTCTGTCAGGGTGTTGCTTGCTGGTCATTACTGAGTGTTTTAGGTGCAGATCTTCCATAAAAGATCTTCCTGGTGCGCTACCCCCTACCCGCCCCGCTCTGGTACCCTACCCCTCCTACCCGCCCCGATTTTTACTCTCAAAATGCCCATTTTTCGGTCAAAAAATGCCCAAATTTCGACCGAAAACCCCAAAAAGTGCAACAAATCTCGCGCTGCGCGCGATATACCGTAAAAACCTAAATAGAAGGGGGGCTCTATTAACTCACTGACCCCATTTTGGGGGCTCGCGTACCGGGGGGCGCTATTCCTGGGGGGGCCTCTATTAAATCACTGGCCCGAACCTGAAAAATTGTTCCCAGAAATACCCCCCAAAACCCCTAAAAACGGGTTTGAAAGGATGTTTTTCGCTTGTAACCGCATTTATTCGTGTCTATTCGTCAATAGGAGGCGTATTATGTGCTCTGAACAAACAACAAACGTGCATAAATGTACCTGTACACCACTATCAAGCCTTAATACACTACAGTATAGGGGATGTTACTTCGGGGGGGGCTCAATTCCGGGAGGGGGCTCTATTAATTCACTGACCCCTTTTTGGGGGGGCTCTATTCCGGGGGGGGGGGGGGGCTGTATTTAGGTTTTTACGGTACGTAGTACATAAGAACAGGCACCCGAAAAAACTTGTGTTGTACCCTACCCGCCCCGAAAAATCTTCCCCCCCCCAACCACCCCCCCAAGCCGAGTTCCCCCAAAATCCCAGGTACCGTATTGTCGGAAATGGAACCGGGGGGTCTATTTTTTCACTGGGGTCATTTTGGGGGGTTCAATTTATGGGGGGGGGTCAATTATTGGGGGGTTATATTTTTCATTTGGCCCCCCGACGAAAAAAGTCGTGGTTACTGATGCCCATAAAAATGGCTTATTTTCGGTATTTTCTAACTTTAACAGCGGCAATTATGCTTAAAAAGCTGTATTCTGTTGTGTACGCAAGCTTAAACAACGTTTGAAACAACAACACAGCCTCACCGTACCACTACCTTACAGTGTAGTTCCTGGTCCGGCGCGGCGGTTAGTGTACCTACCGTATTGTCGGAAATAGAACCCGGGGGGTCTATTTTTTCACTGGGGTCATTTTGGGGGGGTTCAATTTATGGGGGGGTCAATTATTGGGGGGGTTATATTTTTCATTTGGCCCCCCGACGAAAAAAATCATTGTTAATAATGCCCCTAAAAATGGCTTGTTTTCGGTATTTTCAAACTTTAACAGCGGCAATTATGCTTAAAAAGCTGTATTCTGTTGCGTACGCAAGCTTAAACAACGTTTGACACAACAACACAGCCCTACCATGCCACTAATCTGTGGTACGGTGAAGGTTGGGGTGGGGTTCTATTAATGGGGGGGTCAATTAATGGGGGGTTCTATTTTTGATTTCGAGCGATTTAGGTGGGGATCAATTAATGGGGGGGGTCAATTAATGGGGGGGTTCTATTTCCGACAATACGGTACCCCTTTTTTCCGTGCGGCGGTTAGTGTACCTCCCTGGGGGGGAAGGGGGGGGGAAGACCCAAATCCAGGAAAAAGTCACTTTTTGAGGTAGAAAATTTGACCGATTTTTACCCTTTTTGGAAAAAATTCTTCATAAAAAGGGTATATTGGCGATTTCTGACGACATCTACCAAAAAATCACCCATTTTGGGCCTAAAAATGCCCATTTTAGGCCTAAAAATGCCTATTTTGGGCAAAAATTGAGGCGGTTAGTGTACCTGGCGCGGCGGTTAGTGTACTAGTGTACCTTGGTCGCGGCAGTTAGTGTACCTTAGGGGGGGGGGGCCCCCTCCCCCCCAGGAACTACACTGCTACCGTAAAACCCTAATTAGAAGGGGGGCGCTCTATTAACTCACTGACCCCATTTTGGGGGGGGGGCTCTATTCCGGGGCAGTGTAGTTCCTGGTCCGGAGGGGGAGATAGCGGACCCTCCGTTTTTTCGGAGGGGGAGATAGTGTACCCCCGAGGGGGGAAGGGGAGGGGAAGACCCAAATTCGGGAAAAAGTAACTTTTTGAGGTAGAAAATTTGACCTATTTTTTCCCCTTTTTGGAAAAAATTCTTCATAAAAAGGGTATTTTGGCGACTTTTGAGAACATTGACCTGAAAAATCACACATTTTAGGCCTAAAAATGCCCATTTTAGGCCTAAAAATGGCCATTTTAGGCAAAAATTGGGGGAGATAGTGTACCCGGAGGGGGAGATAGGGGGATAGTGTACCACCCGAGGGGGAGATAGCGTACCCGAGGGGGGATCCCCCCTCCCCCCCAGGAACTACACTGTTCCGGGGGGGGGCTCTTTTAATTCACTGACCCGAACCTGAAAAAATTGTTCCCAAAAATACCCCCAAAAACCCCAAAAAAGGGGTTTGAAAGGATGTTTTTTCGTTTGTAATCGCATTTATTCGTGTCTATTGGTCAATAAGAGGCGTATTATGTGCTCTGAACGAACAACGAACGTGCATAAATGTACCTGTGTACCACTATCAAGCGTTAATACACTACTGTATAGGGGATGTTACTTAGGGGGTGGGCTCTATTCCGGGGGGGGGGGGGGCAATATTAAGTCACCGACCCCTTTTTGGGGGGGCTGTATTACGGGGGGCTCTAATCCGGGGGCGGGTGGGGGGGCTGTATTTAGGTTTTTACGGTATTCTGTGGTACGGTGAAGGTTGGAGGTGGATTTCTATTAATGGGGGTCAATTAATGGGGGGTTCTATTTTTGATTTCGAGCCATTTAAGGGGGTTCAATTAATGGGGGGGTTCTATTTCCGACAATACGGTACACTACCCCCGTACCCGCCCCGATTTTTTCCACCTATGTACCCTACCCGCCCCGATTTTTTCCACCTATGTACCCTACCTGCCCCGCCAAAGTAGCCACAGCACTGCCCATAGGCAAGGCACCACTGTGGTGTGTCTGTGCTAACATTACTATGTGTCAAAAATACCTTATTTGGGCTTCCCCTATCCTTATACACTGCGGTTCTTTATCGGTTTTTTTTTCGTTTTTTTTACGAAATATAAAAAACCGGTTATTCCGCCAGTATACATTGCTGTGGTTGTTTTTGTCCATTTCGACTTTTCATTTGTGACCAGTGTGCCGTAAAAAACGTAAAAACCTAAATAGAAGGGGGGCTCTATTAATTCACTGACCCCATTTTGAGGGGCTCTATTACGGGGGGCTCTATTAATTCACTGACCCCGAACCTGAAAAATTGTTCCCAGAAATACCCCCAAAAACCCCCAAAAATGGGTTTGAAAGTATGTTTCTTTCGCTTGTAAACGCATTTATTCGTGTCTATTCGTCGATAAGAGGCGTATTATGTGCTCTGAACGAACAACAAACATGCATAAATGTGCCTGTGCAGTGCACCACTATCAAGCCTTAATACACTACTGTATAGGGCAGTGTTGGAGGTACTCTGGAGGGGGATACCTACTGTACCGGGCTCGGAGAGGGGGGATACCTGCTGTACCAGAGCCGACGGCCTGGGGGGTTACCTATGTTCCGGGGGGTTAAGTTTTTGGGTGAAAATTTTTTATGTTCCTATTATGTGTGGAATCGTGTGAAAACGTAGGAGCGCGCGAATTTTGGGTAATTTGAGGTAAAAACCACTGATTTTACACTAATTGTGGCCATTTTGGTCAAAAATTGGCACTTTTGGGGCAAATCGGGGGGATACCGTAAAAACCTAAATACAGCCCCCCCCCGGAATAGAGCCCCCCCGTAATACAGCTCCCCCAAAAAGGGGTCAGTGAATTAATAGTGCCCCTCCGGAATAGAGCCCCTATACTGTCATAAAGAACCGTTTTTTATTTTTCGTGAAAAAAAAACGGTTTTTTTGTCGAAAAAAAACCGTTTTTTTCCAAATATTTTTCCAGTACTTAAGAACGTAATTTCGAAAAATATAACAATTTCAGTGCAAAATTTGTTCGAAGTGACGAGAGTGCTCTTGAAGAGTGTTGAAGTCAGTCGAAAACACTTGGTTTACACGCTTTTTGGCCCATTTGGGGTCGGTTAATTTTCGTGCTCGAGCCAATTTTTCAGTAAAATCGAAAAACTCATCAGTTTTGCATTACAATTTTTTGGCAAAATTGGAATACAGTACCGATATTTTTCCGATCAAAAACCGAAAAGATACCCACGGAAAAATAAATGGAAAAGTATTCGGGTCTCGGAAAAAAGACGGTTTTTTTCGGTTTTTTTTCGGAAAAAACCGGTTTTTTTCCGCCTGCCGGTATAAGCCCCCCCTAAGTAACACCCCCTATACATACCGTAGTGTATTAACGCTTGATAGTGGTGCACAGGTACATTTATGCACGTTTCTTGTTCGGTCAGAGCGCATAATACGCCTCTTATTGACGAATAGACACGAATAAATGCGATTACAAGCGAAAAACTTCCTTTCAAACCCCTTTTTAGGGGTTTTTGGGGGTATTTCTGGGAACATTTTTTTCAGGTTCGGGTCAGTGAATTAATAGAGGCCCCCCGGAGTAGTAGTAGTTTCAGTGGGCCAGAAAGTTTGCACTTCCAAATGCTTGAATCGCGTTAGTTTGCGATTATTGCACCTTGCCCATCAGGCCCCCCGGAATAGAGCCCCCCAAAATGGGGTCAGTGAGTTAATAGAGCCCCCTTCTATTTAGGTTTTTACGGTACCTACTGTACCGGGGTGAAAATCGGGGGGATACCTACTGTACCATGCCAAACATCGGGGGGATACCTACTGTACCAGGCGATGGGGGATACCTACTGTACTGGGGGGCTACCCCCACCCAAACCCAACCCCCTGTGGTGTCGTTGAGAAATCGAAATTTTCCCATACCCAGCCCAATTTTCGGGAAATTTCCCATACTTCCCCCAAAAATAAAAAATTTCCCATTCCAGGCTGGGGGTTTCTCCAAAAATTCAAAAATTTCCCATACCCGAGGGTGGTTTTCTGAAAAAATGGCCCCAAAACCTTCAAAAAGTACAGAAAAGTTGCCCAGTGTAGTTCCTGGTCCGGCGCGGCGGTTAGTGTACCTACCCCTTTTTTCCGTGCGGCGGTTAGTGTACCTCCCTGGGGGGGGGGGAAGACCCAAATTCAGGAAAAAGTCACTTTTTGAGGTAGAAAATTTGACCGATTTTTGCCCCTTTTTAGAAAAAATTCTCCATGAAAAGGGTATTTTGGCGACTTTTGACATCATTGACCTAAAAATTACCCATTTTAGGCCTAAAAATGCCCATTTTAGGCCTAAAAATGCCGATTTTAGGCAAAAATTGAGGCGGTTAGTGTACCTGGCGCGGCGGTTAGTGTACTAGTGTACCTTGGTCGCGGCGGTTAGTGTACCTTAGGGGGGGACCCCCTCCCCCCAGGAACTACACTGAAGTTGCCTGAAAGTGCCTAAAACACAGTTTTATTGCAAGCGTTTTTGACATTTTTAGGCGAAAAATGATCAATTTTGGTGCTTCTCGGGGTCAACAAAAAGTCATTTCTTATGGGTGCTTGTTCCAAAAGTGAAAAATTTCCCATACCCCATACCCCCTCCCGATTTCCCATACCCCATACCAGGGGGTAACCCCCAACCCCCCTAACGACACCACTGGGTTCTATTATTGGGGGGTTCTATTTTTTCACTCGGTCCAATTTATGGGGTTCTATTATTGGGGGGGTCAATTTTTGTTGGGGTTCTATTTCCGACAATACGGTACCCGAGGGGGCCCCTCCTCCCAGTAACTACGCTGTTTGTGACAATGTTTTAAAATTTAAATCATCATCGCTTTCCTCCTTTCTCTCCAGATTCAGCCGTTGGTCAGCCAGTCAGTGGCTTGTCTCAGTTCGCAGCCGAACAATGTGCCGTTGTGGATTGATGGAAAAGCGGTGCAATCGGATACACATGAATGGATCGATCTCACAAACCCGGTTAGGAAGTTCCACCCCTAAATCGGGTCAGTGAATTAATTGAGCCTCCCGCTTCCCCTTTTCCGTGGTTGTGTCACAAGCCCACAAGTACGGTGACTAACTGAAAAAAAACAACATTTCATTTCCGAAAAAACGAAAAAAAACAGTTTTTTCGGAGCCCAGTGATTTTCGAAAATAAATTACCCGGAAAACTTACCGATGATGTATTTTTCCGAGAAAATGTGTTTTTTGGTCTAAAATGGCGAAAAATTTTCTTGAGGGTTCGAGCTGAGCTCATATTATAAAATCGTTTTTAAAGTGACTCTACAATTGATCGTTGACCGCGTTTGTTTGCAGTCACTTTTTCAGAAAATGAAGACTAGGTATCAGAAACCCAGATTTACGAAATAGATTTTCAAGTCGTTGCTTTGTGATGTTTCACGGAGCCCACACATTTTTACAGGAGGAGAAAAAATGAAAAAAGTTTGAGGCAGGCCTGTGCGAAACACAAGGTAATCCAATAAAAGATATTTTCAGCGTTTTATACTCAGACGTTTTTGTGTTAAACGAGATATAAAGCATTGTGCGAAACCCCATGTGTGATAAATAATAAACGAAACACTCCAAAAAATCAAGCCTTTTTAAAGCACCCTTTTACTCTAGCATAATTTTAAGCATCTGTGGTGAATGAAATAAGTTGTCAATTAGAAATAAAGATCGTCTAATTATGTAGTATTCAGGATGTGCTTTTCGTTTTTCAAAACCCTACACAGCTCACACAATGTTTACCACAACATGCGCAAGGCAGCCATTCAGACCACGCACAGCGCACACACAACGACAACACACAGCCGGCCGGGGATAATGTTTCAGCTTTGTGTGTGCGCGCTGTGGGAATGGGTGCCTTGCGCATGTTGTGGTAAACATTGTGTGAGCTGTGTAGGGTTTTGAAAAACGAAAAGCACATCCTAAATACTAGATAATTAGACGATTTTTATTTCTAATTGACAACTTATTTCATTCACCACAGATGCTTAAAATTATGCTAGAGTAAAAGCGTGCTTTAAAAAGGCTTGATTTTTTGGAGTGTTTCGTTTATTATTTATCACACATGGCGTTTCGCGCAATGCTTTATATCTCGTTTAACAGAAAAACGTCTGAGTATAAAACGCTGAAAATATCTTCTATTGGATTACCTTGTGTTTCGCACAGGCCTGCCTCAAACTGTTTTTATTTTTTCCCCTCCTGTAAAAATGTGTGGGCTCCGTGAAACATCACAAAGCAACGACTTGAAAATCTATTTCCTAAATCTGGGTTTCTGATACCTAGTCTTCATTTTCTGAAAAAATGACTGCAAACAAACGCGGTCCACGATCAATTGTAGAGTCACTTTAAATGGCCTAAAACAGTCGAAAACGACCCTTTCTCGTAACCTAAAAAAACACAGGCGAGGCTTAGCAACCCATAAGTGCGGAAAAAATTGCTCAAAGATAGGTGTTTTGGGCGTCGGAATTCCTTAAGTACTGGTAATTTAGTTTAAAAAACGTTTTTTTTGAAAAAATTTTTTTTCGAAAATATAAATTACCGTAACTTTAGTCACTATACCCAACAGTCCTGCGTCTCAGCTTAATTTTCGGGTATTTCTTTTCATTTGCCGTTGTCACGCTCTGCCCACAGTTTCTAAAAACGCTGAAAAAGTGCCCACACAGGCGACCAATGAGGTGCTGGGTCGCGTGCCGAAAAGCACGCAGCACGAAATGAAGGCAGCGGTCGCGTCGAGTCAAGCCGCGTGGGAGAAGTGGCGGAACACATCGATCATGCAGAGGCAGCAGGCGATGTTCAGATTGGTGGAATTGCTGAGAAGGGATCTGGTGAGCGCTCGACTGTTGTTGATTGTGTTTGTTTGTTTGGATGATTTGGGCTATTGTTTTTGCTCTTCTGGACGAAATTTTAGATTTGCAACTAAAAGTTAGGGCTAGGAGGGTCGGTGAGCCAGCAGGTGCATGTTGCACGTGGAATTTCCCGATTTTGCACAGATAGCGAAAGATCCACGTGCAAGCACCTGGATTTAGAAAAAATATTGGGTTCTTTTCAAATTGCACCACTTGCTTTGCTAATGACCAGGGTACAGCGATGTCGGCTGTCGGGTACAAAAAATGGGGAAGTGTTAGTTAATAGCGTCGACACCCACTCAATAATACATAAATAAGATTAAGTGAAAGAAGCATAATTACAAGACCGGGTGTGGAGTTTACGGACATGAAAATAAAAACAAAACAGGGTGTGCAAGTTACGGGAATGAAAAATAAATACAAAACCAGGACAGGAATGGGTGAGAAGGTGGACGAAATCACGGACAGACAGACACAGACAACATGGGGAAGTGTCAGGTACCTCCTGATGCCGGGTCGGGTTTTTCCTTTTCGGGATCCGACACCCGACATTTCGAATTCAAGACACCAATCTTGCAAGAATTTTCTCCGAACCAAATGTTCCACGGCATTTCCTTATCTGTTTTGCCCAATATCCTTTGAATTCAGTAAATCGAGCCATAAATTTGCATTGATGAACCAAACAACATTTTGGACTGTTTTTGGTCCAAAATGCGATGTTGGGAATTTTTGGGTATTTTCAAAACCATAACATGTTTTTCCCCAGATGTCGGGTATCTACTACAGCAACGCAGGTTCCCAATTTTCAATTGCAAATTTTGCTTGCCAAACCCGAACATACTTGCCATCCATTGGGCCTGAGTCATTGCTCAATCTTGTATCACAATGCATTCGGGGATCACAAGGTATCGTGTAGCAGAATTTGCCAAGCATCGGGTACAGGGCCATTCTCCTAATGTACCGTTAATATCTCAAAACTTGAGTGGGTTGTTTCTTTTTCAGAAAAAGATTGCTCAAAACATCACCACCGAACAGGGCAAAACATTACCAGATGCGGAAGGCGACGTGACTCGTGGTTTACAGGTAAAAAATTGTGCATAATCGTAAATTATTTGATATTTTGATTTATCAAATTTGCCGATGGGTTCGGTCCGGCATTTCCTTGGTTCCGTAGTTTTTAATCAAGAGAACTTATTTCGAGGTTTACTGATCGACAAGCGTAAAATTCTTTGCCACCTGCGTGCGAGTTAATATTCGTTAAAAACTAGTTCTTGGCATTGTCGAAGTATATCCTCGACAAAAAGGCAGTAACGGACCGGACCGATGATGACTAATTTTGATAATATTTGCCAAAATTAATCCACCCATCCATCCCTGTCTGCAGGTGGTCGAGCATTGTTGCAGTATTACGTCGTTGACACTGGGTGACATGCTGCCCAACGTGGCCAAGGACATGGACACCTACAGCATCAGAGAGTCACTCGGTGTGACCGCTGGTATTTGTCCGTTCAATTTTCCCGCCATGATTCCGCTGTGGGTGAGTGTGAAACTGAAACTATTTTTTTGGGGGTGACAATTCATAGATGTGGTGCTGGGGTTTATAATCCTTTCTCATAATTTATTATTTAATTATATATTATTTATTTTTATCATTTATAACGTTTGGTGTGACTTTTTTGAATTCTCGATTACTTAAATCACTACGTTAGAGTTTTTGATCTCGATTGTCGGCCCCATTCGCAGAAGTTGTTCTCCTAGATCGGCCAGTCAGAGCTCGAATATAAATCAGAGCTGTTATCCCAAATTCAAAAATCACAACGAACAATGCTGCTGCTGTTGTTTTATCCTTCCAGCCGGATCTGACGGTTCACTTTTCAGATGTTCCCACTCGCTCTGGTCTGTGGCAACACAATGGTGCTGAAGCCGTCTGAACAAGGTAAAACATCCAAATATCGTATTATTTTTGATGTTTCGATCGATGCGAGGCCTGGCGGCAGCAAAGTTTTGTGTGAATAAGTAAATACAAACAAATTACAAATGAAAAAGAATTTTTTTAAATTTCAGGCTGCTCCCAGGCTTCTAAATTTCGACACAGGAGTGTGTTCATCTTGTTGCATCTTTTTTCTCGTCGTAATCATGTTGCGTACAAAAAAATGTTTCGCTGTTCAGTGAAAGCCGCTGCATTCAACGCGCAGACAATCCCGTTGCTAGACACATC
>JASAMV010006589.1:0-19332 GCA_030248065.1 Rhynchonema sp. JSB1_4
TCTTTGTCTATAAATCGTTGGTGGAGTTGGAGATTCAACCAAGATCAGGATTTCAATCAAATTTTTGGACACATTGCGAACCAACAAGTCAGAATAACTCAAGTGGCCCGCTCTGTTCTGATAAGGAGTCTCGATTTGAAATGACTCTAAATGCGCGTTTTATTTGGTCAAACGTGCCTACGTGCGTACCTATTTGCAGTGAAAACTTTTCTTGAGCACGAAAAGGCAAATCAGCACGAAACGGCAAATCATACCCACAAAGGTACACCACGTAGATTTATCGCTATCTACTGTATATTTTGACCGAGTCAAAATAAACTGCCCGAACGCAAAACCACATAAACTTACAGTACATCGGGATACATTTCTCATTTTCATTGACGTGCACAATAATAAACACGTATAAAATTTGCGTGTGCGGTTATGCAAGAGTGCAGAAAGTCAATGAATTCCTGTCATAATACCGGCACCGGGGCGTTCTATGATTATTGACAAACGATAAATAAGAATGGAGGCGTAAAGTTGAAGGAATCAGCCACATCAAAAGGTTGCAACCTCGTTAACCTTTATCTTCACTCAGTGTTTTTGGGCGCAGATAGTTTGCTCATTGAAGTTACGTGGCCCCTAACAAATGATATGAAAGTCACTTAAAGTACATGATGTTCAAAGGAATTATCACATTTCTTGCGGTTATAAAACAGTCAGCAATCACGATTTAGTTGAGCGGGCGTCTTATTGAGTTAAAATCGATCTATTCGAATACACTACATTCATACCACGTCGTCGAATTCAGGATCGATTTGCCTAACTGAATTATTGTCCGTCGAATAGATTTGCGGTTTGACAGGCGTCACTACCGCATTTGTGATGTGCCATACCGATGGGCATGATGAAAACGAGAAGTTCATTCAAATAGTGTTGACTCCAACAGAAGAATAGGAGCGATGGGAACCAGTGTATGCGTAAACACAGCTATTATATGCGACGCACTGTAACATTCTGAGTCCACCAATAACAACAGCATGAAAATTCTACTGTACATACTGTAGCTCTCCGCGAGCTGCACGATGAAAAGATGCTCAATATGGTTCTAACTTAATAGAAAACCCACACACGCCATCAAACAAATTGAGCTCTGTTTTGACTAAACTTTGATTGTGAAATGAATGAAAAGAACAACTACTACGTACAGCATATGTATGAAGTATGATATGAGTATGTCTACGCACAAGACAAAATAATTGCGACATTGGTAATCACAACAACTGTACATATAGCAACCAACTGTATGTCTAGGTTGTGCCTATAGTTGCTCAGGTATTACGCAAATTTTCAATTTCATTCCGTCGTAAAGAATACTGAGGTTTTGGGGTACGGTACCGTTTCCACACGCGCATAACAGATCACCTGTACCCAAAATCAAACATCAGCCACGTGCCTCTATTACTCATCACCACGGGTGGGAACTGTGGATGCGTGCGAGGTTACCTTAGCGCCCACCATATCTATGCCAACCGAAATGAATAATAAAGTCTCCCTTGTATATAAACTGAATAAAGTTATCATGGGGCGCGGTCCGAGAATATTTAAATTCATGGCACAAGTTCAGAACTTATCGGGATAAAGGTTTTGAGATGAACAAAAAACAAAATCTTGAACAGCCCATCATGTCAGACCAGGTACACCCAAGAACGGTACTGTAACAGTTTATTTTTAATAAAGTTAAAAATATAAACTGTACACAAAACGTCATGATCCGTTGAGCGCCGAAATTACGTATTAAAAAACACTAAAAATTGTCCATGTATATACCTTGTCAGTGCTGAACTGTGTATCACAGATAAAGTTTATTGCACGAATAGGTTTATGCGTGAAGTTTTGAGTCGCAACATTGCTTTGTTTGATAGAGGAACCTCTTGGGAACGTCTTCGTGCATCCTTTTATCACTTGATATCCTAGCTGTTTGTTACGTTTTAACACAACAACATTTTGCATGTGATAATGTAACTGGGTCAGTCTGGCAACAACAAACATGGATCATGGAAGCAAACAGTGGGAAAATTTAATGGATACACGTATGCACAACATGTACATTTTGGCACAAAATATGAAGCTTTACAAACGAGAACTTATTATTCAAAATTTTGGACCACGTTAACATTAATAGAGCCGTTCGTTGCCGGTGTTCCATGGTTGAACGATGTTGGAAAATTTTGATTTATTTATGTGAAAATTGAAAGTGATAAAATTGATGATTTGGACGAAACTACAGTAGGATAGCTTGTTCAAGGCAAACTTTGCAGTGCATTTTTGAATTTTGTGGATGTGTATTAGTCTGCAACTTTATCAGATATCTGACCTAAATTGTTTTATTATCCTAACCCTAAAGTTTAATAGCCTCTGGCAGTCTTAATCCGTGATGGCATTAGGTCGTTTTTAGGGAAATAATTAACCTATGTATCATTTAGTTTTTTGTGACCGGAAACTAAAGAGTACGGATGAAAACATAAAACCTTTGCAGTTGTTTGAAACCGCGTGAGTTTTAGGCAAAATGTCCTCTCGTGTGTATCACTTCAAATTAGCCGAATTCTGGCTAAATTTTGCAACGATTAGGTCACAAACTTTCGCTTTGGGGTCTTGGAGTTACTAAACGTTGGAATTTCGGAACGTTCTATCATCAACAAATCATAATAATAATAATAATAATAATGTTCGATGAGCATTCAAGTCGGATTGATAGGCAGCTGATGTTTGAAAGTTGTGTATACTAGTTGAAAACGAGGATGATAAGATAAAAAAATTTCTGAAAATGTGATCCGAATGTTGAATGTTTTTGAATTTGCGTTATGCTTTGTTAGAAAGATATCATGGCATAACGGAGAGATTTATGAAATGAAAATAAATCCGAAGCAAAATAATGGTGTAAGTGCCAGATGCAATTTTTGTTTGATGAGGCCTATGTCTCCAGCGCCTCTGAGAGCCCACACACACAAAACATTATAGGCTCAGGCTCAGCGGATGCAGTGCACGCACAATGTTGTAGCGGTCAAAGACACAGAGCGGTGAAGCCGCCGATCTTGAACTCGTTTGAAGGCGCCTGCAGGCAGCGGAGGCACCGCACAAAGCCGCTAAATCCACAATGTGCAACCACTGCATCCGCCGAGCCTGAGCCTGCGATGGTTTGTGTGTGTTACAGGCTCAGTCGCATGCATGCGCCCGCAGGCGCTGAAGGTGCAGGACCCAATCCGCCAAAAAAGTGGCAGCTGGTATGTGCATACTACTTATTCGTTGATTTGGATGAGAAGCAGACAAAAGTAAACATTCAATATTTTTGCAAATTAAATTGTAACTCGATCGACGTCAACGTCGGTCGTTTTATATTGAGAACGCAAGCGATAAGTATAACTTTGTGAAATGTGAGAAAAAAATCAAGTATGTGTACTCCGACAATTCTTTTGGGAGAAACTTTTCAAACGCGTTGCCTGATCCGTAAAGCGCATGATGCGTGCACTGGCTATAGCGGTCACGTGACTTCTGTAGCCAGTGCACGCATAACGCGCTTTACGGATCAGGCAACGCGGTTGAAAAGTTTCTCCCAAAAGAATTGCCAGAGTATACACCTATTGATAAAGTGAGCACAGTGGGCTTTTGGTGGTCTAAATTCCAACTCCTACAGCTGTTGTATCTACATACCAATGGGGGTGAGAAAATAGATCAAGAGATCATGTGTATGTGTTCGTCTATATCCAAAATAAGTTCGCGAAATTCAGACTCCCCTCACTGAAGTTTTGAGAGGTTGCATGAACAGGAAGGCACACTTAATATGACCCACTGACACCTTACTCACGAAATTGCTGCTCACGGAGTTGCCATGTCACTATGACACTCTCATGAAACAAACTAAACTTTTTCTGGATATATTGCGAAACATGATTGGATGCGGAGCAAGCAGTTTTAGTATAATCGCGGTAGGTTTGGGGTTCCAATGAAACGTCACCCGCTCTCAGTTGTAGCAAGTGGAACAATTCGTTTTAAAGCTGTACATATCAGCAACTTTATCTTTTTATTGAGCCGCTGTTTCACAAGAAATACAAAGCCTACCAAAACAGCCCCGCGAAAGCTTAATTCCGCCATTAAATTTTGGTGTGTGACAACCACAAAGCAATGAGCGTGACTAAACAAAACGACATACGAGTGTTTCCGCAGCGAAACGTGTGTGCATGTGACACACAGGCATGAAGTGGCAAAGTGTTGCACCGCCTCCACAAATTTTGTGGCCAAGTGCAATAATAACAACATGATGCGAAATAGAACAGTGTCGATAATGATTTCCGGCCCAGCTGTTGCCCCGGCGGTGCTATTATGCATCTGAGTTTTGTGTTGGGCACGAATTTTATAACCATTTTGCAAGTGCTCCAACGCACATGACTTGATTTGCTGATGCTTCACACTGCATTTTGCTGTAAGAAAAGTTTTGACTACGAAAACTGGACCTGGTCATGGTCAGACATCAAGCACTACTATGAAAGGTCCGAATTCGGTGCACAGCAGAGCAGAAACCAGAAAAATGTTCTGACCGAATCGCGTTTGACGGCACATCTGGCAATACGGAACCTTTTTACATACATAAAGTGCCTGTTCCAAACTTCCGTTTTAGAGACCTGTCCAAAAATTCAAAGGTTTGAAACCCGCACGATTTGCTTCTGTCAACGGAACACACAATGTGGGTGATAAACGTGTAATGTTCATGACCCGTGCAAACATGTTCGGGTGTAACAAATATTCGGGACCCGAAAAAGGTTTCGTTCCTAGATGGGAACCTGTACCCATTAACACATAAGTTGGCTGCTCTTTTCCACACAAGATCGGTTGTTATCACGGTGGCCTCTACGCGGTTTTGTTTGCTTTTGATTCACATTAGATTATGCAATATCGTGCTTTGTGTGGTTTGGCTGGACCACAACTTTGTAGGTGGGAAACTTCCGATCTCAACACGCACATTGATTGCAGAAAACATCGACATCAAAATATCAATCATCGGATGCTTGTCTCAAACAATACCCATTTGACGGGGCGACGCATGTTTCATAGACGAGACCCCTCATACAGTTCAGACCATGGTTTTAATTTTAATAAGTTTCCAATCAGAAGGAAGCATAAGTTGTGAACAAATTAAAAACGAAAATTCACACATTTTCTGGTCAAACTAAGGGTGTCATATACTGACTCAATCATCAGCACCTTGTTGTCGGAGTTGTAAACGATGATACGACCAAATTTGGCCCCACGATATGGGTATGCATGGCACCAACATGAGATGTCCAATGGTAGTTTGACCAGAAAAGCTTAGAACACGTTAATTTTGCCTTCAGAGCAGACAGGCCGATGTAATCATGTTCATTAATTTATGTGCTCTTCTTGAAACGCAAGTTTTTCAACTTTGATAATGTGTGCATTCTTTGCGTATTTGTGCGTTTAGTGCAGTTTTGCCCAAGATGTCGCCATCGCCAGTCCGCTCACCGCTTGGTACACAATTTATTATGCATATGGAAGTGTTGAAACATCGGATGTGGTAATAAACGTCATGAATTCGATCCATTTTATTCAGCAGCTTCATAGGAAAGTTGCGGTTTCGAGTTGTCAGCATTGATGCCCCATTGACAGACACAAGGATATAAAACAAGTAGCAGAAAAAGACGATCGATCCAAGCGCGCATTATGACAGGATCATTTTGGTGTCGTGTGCGCCTCGCTAAAACGCACCAAACAACGAATAACCGACAATGAATGTCTGGGGAATTGACATGTCCTTGAACGGTGTGTGACGCCAAACGGGCAGCACTCTCGGTTCAAACGTTTGATAAGAAACCTTCAGGAACATAAAAGGTTAAACTTAAGAACCACTTTAGTGCACAAGTTTAACCGAAAACTGGCTCATTTGGGACCGATTAAGGCTCTTTTCGCTGGCCAGTGCTCCGGTTCACTTGCCATAATGAACAACAGCAGCGAGTGACCTCAAGCAAGCAAGCGACAGTTTGACCGCTTGCAGTATGAAACGCTGATGGCCCAATTTCAAGTCTTGAGTTATAGTTATTTGATACCACAGTTCCCTGAAGGTTCCATGTCATACAAAATGACTTTTGGGTCACATGTATAGGCTCCCAACTTTTTCACATTCCATTTCTGAACAATTTTGGCACGCAGCCCAACCGAAAAACCAATTGACCGCACCCAAAGACGGCTATAAGTGGTTTCTCTTGGGCTGAAAAGATTTTAGAATAATGGTTTGCGCCACTGATTGTGTTTGGTTTCTGAAAGGACGGAAACGCTGCCGGCGGCTGTTTGGTCGTTCGAAATTGTTTAGGTTCTCGTTAAGGCAACAAGTTTTTTGCGATGCTGCTGTTTCATACAAGTCAAACGCGTTTAAGCACAGACAAAAACGCGATCGACTAGGCTGTGGCTATACGATTGTGGTTCTGTGTTTATTTTCAAGTTTAGGTGTTATTCAGCCTGTCTCCGATTCAGTCGGCGTCATATCTATGATATTGTTATCTGGAAACAAACCAGCGATGGGCATGATAACGCGTGTTCCACAGCCGGACTGCTCTTTTTTCTGTCGCTGTTACAAATTGTGAATAACAACAAAGCCTTTCATGTTTGCAATAGCCAAGGTCTTCGACAGTCTTTCAATATGCAATCTCTGACATTCTTATCAATAATGCTGGTAATCGGTGGTCCCCCAATGTTGCAAGGAGCACCGAGTGTTGAGCGTCAGTTGTCGATCGCGACTCAATTTATCAAGGAAATGGGCACTTCGGATTATGATAAAGTCGATTTGGACAGACTCAAGTTAATGGAGTGAGTAACTTTGTACGTTATTTGAAATTGTTATGAAACATCAGCCAACCAGGTTCTTGAGCTTGATGTATAGGTATATGTACACGCTAACCTAACCCCGATTCCTACATTGCAGGCCCTATTTCGCTCTCTCACAGCAAACCGACCAGGCTCTGGACGCACTGGCAGCTTCGGTGAATCACGAATTCAAAATGAACGCAGCGCAATACTACACAACGATACTGTTGCACACGGAGGACTACTGTCGGAATAGTATGATGCGGGAGCAACTGCTACAGGTTGAAAATTAATGGTGATCGAGCTTCAGACCCAAACGTGCCATGTGTCTCTCGAGTGTGGCAGAAGGGGACTACGATCAAACCATATTTTAGTCGCCTTGATGTTTCATGCATTTTGCTGCAGGAGCTTCGAACCACGATCGGCGCTGCGAGCATGCCGGTCAGTCGTGGAATCATGGGCATGATACGAGCGGCCAGGAAACAGGTTTGCACTTTACCCTGTCTTACTTCTACATGGGTAGTTTCATTGTGAAACATCAGTTGGCCAAGTTGTGCACAGGACCGCGACCTACTGACGTCGCTGTTCCGTCCAACGACAGCGTCACTAGTTGATGGTACACGACGGCCGGAGGAAGCACTGCTGTTGAAATGCTCGTTCAGACACACCGAATTCCCGTACATGTGCGTCTGGTTGGGGATGCGTTTACACTTGAAGTCGCAATTGTAGCAAGTGCAGGAATCCCGCAACCCGTTTGACAGGGACATTACCAGGATCTGCAGTACTTGTCACTGTATCAGGAATGTTCACTGTTGTGCGGTAAAATGAGTACCGTTGATCTATCAGTCATATCCATGTGAGGCCTGAGAGTCACGACAAAGAGTGTGGGCGCAGTCTTGGGACCCAGTACTCAGTCAGAGATAAAAAAACAGTCTTCCTTGTTTGCAGTGACATGATAGGAACCAGCAACTTTCTATCACATGAAGAATGTTCACTGTAAAGAGTGGTACATTACTACTGATCGAAAGGTACAGTATGTAGTTGACGGCAGATTAGGTGCAAAGTAAGAAGCGTTTTAAAAATTCCACTACGCTAAAAGGGCCAAGTGTGCTACATTCATCCAGGTCGCAACGTCTGAACTCTCTCGATCTCGACCCAGCGATGACCGATCTGACCTATTTGACAACGGGCACCTTCCACATTCGTAATGCCGTCAAGCAGTGGTTTGTACATATACAGCAGGTTGGTGAAAAAATATTGCCACTTTTTTGGTGATCCATACTTCGTGCAGTCATCGGGTGCACTTGTATGTAAGTCAGCGTAAGTCAGACTGCTGTTGTTATACCTACATACCTCCCTCTAGGTTGGTAAATAGCGCACAAAAATCCGGGTCCCCGACCGATTCACTATTTGGAGGGTTGACTGTACTTCATATCTGGACACCACCGTGTCGCGCGGTTTGCTTAGTCGCAAGCTGACCTCCTAAATCAGGCTCAACCCCCTTGCTTTCAGTCGATCCTGCATTTCACGTCAACCCCACTGACGACGTTTACATTCGGCAAACACGATAGTCTGCCTGGTGGGTCATGGATGATTCGCAGTGCCGATTCGGCCGATGACTATCTGTATGTGACACCAAACAGCACCGTCAACAATTTGGGACCGACCAGGTCGAAAGTAAATATTGGACGGTGAGCGTGGGGAACATTACTTTTGGTGATCTTGCTTTTTAACAGGTCTTTTTGGTAGCCGGACGAGCCGATCGGCCAGCACCCTCGCCGATCTGACGACATTTGTGTATTTGCACAAAGCAGTGATGTTTTACGCGAACGTAGTACCAGCTCGTGTGTGTCTTTTTGGGGTCACCCGCTCATCTGGTGCATTCGCACTGATGATCACGTGGTGCACCGCCCGTCTGTGAAGGCAGGTAGAAATGGGCAAACAAAAAGCACATTGCTGTACAGTTCACGTTGTCAGAACAAAAAGATAGAGATGACAATCTTTCAAACCATGCGTAACCGAATAAACTTCGTTATATGAAAAATTCCGATTGGATCTTGTTCACGGTCACCCCATTCAGCTTTCGTCTGTACCCGACCGACAATGGCTCGTTCTTTATCGATCACGAGGATCAACCGTGTCAGTTTCTGACGGCCGAGAACAAAACCGATAGTTGGGATGCACGAATGCTACTCGGACCGTGGTATCCACCGAAAACATTCGCCTTGTGGCACATTGATAAAGCAACCTAGGAACCGGGTGATGCTTATAACCTTGATTGCTCCTCGCATGCATGTTTTACAGGGTGAGATAACGGAGACTAAATTTTCGCTGATAGTACCAAATAGACAAATGTGTCATTTATGTAGTCATTCAGCCGTTATCAACTCGACTGATTTCTGACCCTTGAATTGCGTGAACCTCGCTGAAGCTCATGTCTGTTCGGTGATTAAACTTTATGGCGTTATGATTGTTCCTCTGATAACTTAGGCAATGCTTATTTTGCTGGTTTTAGATTTCTGGTTTGACGGCCCACATCATAGATTGTTTCAATGTCTTTAACGTAGCACCTGACGTTCGTCCTCGTGTGTTTCCAAAGGCAAAAAGGAAACACAAAAGGTTGTACTTGTTGCTGGTCCGTATTTTGAATTTTGAAGAGGCACTTAGTCCTAGCTTCACATTGTGAATGGCGTTTCGGCAATGAGTGAATGTTCGTGGAGTGAATGAACTGGTGTCTTCCCGTTTTTGAACGCCTTCGAACAATGAATACATTTACTGTATGTGGCGCGGCGTCTGAGTGAACCTGCTCGAAATGGCCACGGGCCCTACATGTACGTTGTTGTTTGAATGCAGCGTCACACTCTGAACATTCGAAGGGGCGTTCGTCGGAGTGAATCAATACGTGGCTCTCTAGATTGACGGGACGTTTGAATGACTTGGAACATTGAGTGCAGCTGAATAATCGACTGTTGGTGTCGACCAATAACTGTAGTTGAAGTGAGTATCGGTGCGAGAATGATTTCCCGCACTCAGAACACATGCTGCCCACAAGCGACAGTGTCCCCATGGTAACGGGCTGTTGGGAACGCACAGCTCGCCAGCCAGAACCAAAACGAAAAATGTTTCAGCGGCATTTTAAATGTCAGAGTGAGTTGAGCAGACAAGAATTTGTTGTCATTCGCACATGAGTGCAATGAAAGTAAAACTCACAACGAGAGCCAAACTGAACAAATAAATTTTCGCAGCCATGACAACGTCGGGTTTTCGTTCTCTGGTTGTGGTGAACGGTGTTCGATGCACGTTGCCGCCCTGCGTGAGTCTCTTTTCGATTTCTTTGATCCAGTTGAAGGGAATGGGCATGGGCTTGTTTGGGTCTGCGTGAATGCTTGTTTACCATGTATTCCCGTGAAAAAACAATGATTTTCGCTCGTTTCGAAACATAATTGAATAACTATCGATCGGTAAGGTACTTGTCACCAGCGACACCCGGGATGAAAGAAAGGACTGAAAATAAAAACAGCCGGTTGCACTTTCAGCTTTCGAACGAGCAACGCCTGGAGATGGGCCAATGGCGTGAATTAGCCGTCTTGATGGAAAGGGCGCGCATTCAGAAACGTCGGCTTTCCGGAAAATTCAATCCTCAGCATGAACAAGTGAATCAAAATGAACGAAAGAACTTTGAAGGTTCGGAGGGACAGCAGCAGATGGCAAGGATGACCGAGCTGTCGAGCGTCAGCGTCACGCCAAGCACCGGACTGGATGCGTACTTGCTGGACACAACTGACGGTGGGTGACGCTGGATGGCTGATGGTCCACATTTGATGGCATGGCTTGGCACGCAGAATAGCTTGTGTGGCAGCTTATAACTTTTGTTGAAGATTGGGTCACAGAATCGGGTTTGATTGATTGTTCTCGTTTTGCAACATCAAAAGAAAAATAATCATGCAGAGTTCGGACGAAATCGATCCATACAAACAAGAAATTCTGACCCCCATATTCCTGACACTCATAAAGTGCCGTGCTAACGTCCAGCCACTTTTAATACATATAGTGTGATGCAAATCGATCGAGCGCTTCTAATAATGTCCCGTTTGTTATCATGCCCATTCGACGACCGATTCCAAGAGAGCCAGATCGCAAAACACACGAATCGACTTTTTCAGTAGCAGACCGTCCGTCAAGCAGTACAAGTGCTACAGCCACGACCATACAAGAGGATCTGCCGCCTGACTCAGCTCGCAACAGTCACACAAGCAGCACACCAAGGGCGCGCAATCGAAGTGTGTCTTTCACTGTGGACACACCAAGTCAAGCTCTCATTGATTACACTGTATGTAAAGGTTCCATCCACTTTTTGGTTTGCGTATGTATTAATGAGGAATTTTAGTACCGCGCGTATAAGCTCACAACTGTTGACTTTGTGCAGCGAGGCTCACGCGTTAACATGCATGAACGGCACAAAAGTTGCCGAGCTGAAGAGCGACACAGACATACACATCAAAATCCGCACCGCACTGCTAATCCGCTGGACACTAATGTTCAGAATTTTATCACTCAGACCACCAGTAACTGTTTTGTTCAGTCCAATTCCGCTGTCCAACCGACCACTGCCGAGGCGCCACGTGCACGTCGATTACACTTATCGGAATCGCACGCCGAAAAACTTCGACATCAGAAACTGGCCGGTTTCGTCAAGGGCCACTTGACACGGAAGTTTCTGAAGATTCATGAACTCACGAAACTTGCCGATTTGATAAAAGTACGCATGGTGGTGTCTGCTGTTTATTCCCGTGTCGTTTTTATCAAATTGTACTACATTTTCCAGGATCTCCAAAACCAGTACCGAAAGTTACTCAGCAACGGTCCGATCACAGCTGAAAGGGATGTTTGGTTCAAGGCCGCCTTGGAACATCAGGTTTGCTGATGATGTCTCGCAACGCACCAATGAGCAACGTTTTAGTATCCGCTGAAGTTCTGATGTTTCAGTTGCACACAAACCGAACGAAATTGCTGCACACGCTTGAAACCACCAATGCTGATGAAAGAATCAGACAAATTAGGGAGGACCGGGAGAGAACGCTGGACATTTCGGTGTACCACATTATTCTCTGTCCTATAAATGCGTTGCTACTTTATTTTTTAGGGTTCCTCGCTCAAAAAGTGCAATCTTACATAATTCCTTCCAGAAATCACCGCGCCGGTCCTACCAAGTGCAACAACTTTCGGCTGCCACGCTGAAATCAATTCGACGCAAATATTTGAGTCCGAATGTCTCTGGTTCGCCTCAACAATCACCAACTGGGAAGAGAATCGGCCAGATTAAGTGAGAAAAATTATTTACGCTTTTCGATTTCTGCTCATGAAACGTTAGCAAGTCAGTCTTTTGATCCCTGGTTTTCCTTTAACTTTCAGGCGACGCAGTTTCCTGATTTCTCCACGACGTGGCAGACACGGCAGTCCAGTGAGCAGCAGAGCGTCACATCGACGCGAATGTGTGAAACATCAGATGGTCAGTCCGGTTAGCAGACGATTCGTGCGGGAAAGTGACAGGGACCTGAAACGAAAAATGGCCGCAAGGTTAGCGATCTTGTGTTCAGTTTAGTAGCGTCAGTAATTTTTTTAGAATACCGTACGAAGAGCATTAGCACATTGCCGATAGCAGGACTTGACACGAAGCGTTGACACACCTGGCTGACATTACGCTTGTTTGTCAGTAGGGTGTGTCAGCCACTCTCTGTCAACAATTGGCGGTGGCAAGCAACCATTATCATGCATAACAAAGCTGGAACAAGAGTGTCACGAATGCGGCAATGGTGCTGGGTTTTCACATCTGCAAATTGAGTGTGAATATCTATGATAAAAATGTCAATTTAGTTTTTAAGTTTTAGGTGCAAAATTTATACCATGATTTCAGCCGTTCGACCCAGCACTCGAGCGCCACCAGCTATTCTGCCCGATCCACAACAAGCACAAATCGAAGCACACCACAGTCATGGAGACAATATCATGAAAAGCCATGGAGATAGAAAAAGTCCAGTTGTGTACCGTCGTGCCTGTTTTTTGTTCTTACCTTTGCGTGATGGTGCAATGGATCCCTAACTTTTTCTTAAATGTGAAGTCATTGTTTTGTACCGAACTAATGTACATTTTATCCAGATATGAGATACAAAGGTTGAAGGCTAATTCTGGTGACCAAGTTCTGAGGTTTCACTTATAGTTTTGTAAGACGTATACAGTACATGTGGGCTCACGTCAAAGACGAAACACGACGAGAGACAGTTTTGTGAAGTTAAATTCTGCAGCAAATCATTGTTGTCGTTCAAACACTTGCTCTGCCGCTCTGTCCACAGTAACAGCTTGCCACCTGACGTCTCGTCAGATAACTGCACCAATAACAGTTCAGTGGTTTGATTACTGCTGATAGTGGCGAAAGTGACACAGGCACTGAAAGCAATGTTTCCAGGGTCCAATTGGAACAGGCCGTTCGGGATTGGCCGAAAGTTCGAGATCTGTCTTCAAAATGAGAAACTGAGAACACATAACTGATCGTAAAAGAACGGAGCACCTTGAATTATTCTTTTCAAATTTTTGCACTTTGTAAGTCAGTAGGTCGTACAGTCGACAGGCAGGTAGTCCACGAGCTTAATAATTCTCCATTCAGTTTAATACTATCCTGATCACATACAGGATGGAAACATGCTCAGCGTCAAAGCGATTGAATCCAAATAAATAATAATAAGATACATAATTTTGATCCTCAAGAAGTACATACCTAGACTGCATTTGAATGGGATATAACATTTGATTGGTTGCGCTCAGTTTTAAAATAATAGTGGGCATCGCTTCCTTTTATTTTTATTCTCCTTAGTTGCTGTACTTCACTCTTCACATTCACCCAAGTGCGCCACTTTGACTGATGCTCCATCATCGCGATTGTGCATGCACAAATGGCAGTGACTGTCATAAGTGTAACCGTCCGTGCCACAGACCGGCTGTGGGATGAGCAGGATGGTGTCGGGGCAGGTCATCTCCAGTCCCATTGTATCGTAGAAACGCTCCAGCGACTCACAGTAGTCGTCCATCCAACCAAGCCCTTGTGCTCCGGCGACCGCACCTGAATCGAATTGATCATAATCTACCGTCCTTCTTGTTTGTGACGTGACTGGGACACACATCATCGGCATTTTCGTCCACTATTCACCATCGAGGGCATCTAATCAGGAACTTTGACTTGTGTGTTCATGTCGTCAACTTACATCGTCATCAACTCCAGCCGCGCTCTTTCAGGGCTGCTTTTGTTGACGATCTAGGCTGACGACAAAACTATTATCGGCAAATACAGTATCATTGAAAAATATCCACCATGTATAATAGCGGTGGCCGTCGAAAACCCCGAAAAAAAAAACCCCGAAAAAAAACCCCGAAACGGAAAACCCCGAAAAAAAAAACCCCGAAAATGAAAAACCCCGAAAATAAAACCCCGAAAACGAAAAACCCCGAAAAAAGCCCGAAAAATAAAAAATGTCAGGGATGAAAAAAAAATCTTGTTTGAGGTGGGTATTCATGTCGCTCGTGACCCACGAGTGAAACATCACCCCTACACTTGATAAATTGGCTTCGGATCAGACTTGAACCTGGACTTGGGCTTAGGCTTGTTCATAGGCTTAGGCTTAGGGTACCAGCCAGGAAGACATGTCCATATGAAGGAAACATCCACAAATGTTCAGCTGCACAGGCTTTCTTTCAGGGTTAGGCTTAGGCTTAGGCTGCCAGCCAGGAAGACCTGACCATTTGAAGAAAACTTCCACAAAAACCTAACTGCTCAGGCTTTCCTTCAGGGTTAGGCTTAGGCTTAGGCTGCCAGCCAGAAGACCTGGCCACATGAAGGCAACATCCACAAAAGTTTAACGGAATAGGCCTTCATTCAGGGTTAGGCTTAGGCTTAGGCTGCCAGCCAGGAAGACATGAACAAAGGAGAATTACCTAACTTGTGCCCGAACTGTACCAGTGCCCATTTTTTGGTGCACGAACGACATGAATACCCTTCTCTAACCAAAAGAATTGTTTTCCACACATTTTATATTTTTCGGGGTTTTTCGTTTTCGGGGTTTTTTTTCGGGGTTTTTCGTTTTCGGGGTTTTATTTTCGGGGTTTTTATTTTTCGGGGTTTTTTTTCGGCGTTTTTTTTTCGGGGTTTTTTTTTTCGGGGTTTTCGACCCCACCCTGTATAGCAGATTCTAGCATGTATTGTTTTGAGACGTGTCAAATTTGATGACCCGGTCAGACTTTTCTCAGATGATGATCAGGTCAGATGATGCCTCAGTCACGGGACTTTTTGGGTTGGGATCAGCTGCATTTGAAGATGGCTTTGATCTCTACCATAGCAAAAGTCGTTTCCAAGCAGACGGGGCTTGTAAGCGACAAGAAACTCTGACACTGGTCAAAATCAGAGCTGAAAGAACTGATTGCCAAAAACAAACATGTCCGATCCGTTCGTCAGCTTTGATGCCAGAGTGACTATAATAAACGAGAGAAACGAAAAATCAAATGTTGCTGTGCCAACTAACCGGCGAGAATGGTTAGAACGAGCAGGATGAAATTCATGATGATTTTGAATGAATGTTTGGGGCTGTGAAAAGGGAGCAAGCGGTTGTTGAATTATTATATTTTAGGTCGATAGAAATCAAATAAACATGCTACAGTGCGATAAACACAGTTGCCCCTGTCTGTTTGTTGTCCCCTGTGATGACTCATCGCATGCTTTGTTCGCCCTGCGCTGTCCACATAATGCACACAACCAAAACGTCAGACATCATCGTTAATGATTGTGCATGTCGTTATTTGAAGCAAACCTTTGCTCTGACTGGCATATCCTTTTTGATCAATAGTGCACCTTGTTATTGAACGTCACTCATGCATCGACACCCACTCGTAGTGAATTTCGGGCTTTATTTTTTAATTCAAATGTAAAATCAGGAAACTGCATTCAAAAATTCACCGTTTGAAGTTTGATTTATAATTAAAATAAAATAAAGTAAAGAAAATATAAAGATAAAATAAAGAAAATCGTTGATTTATATAATAATCAGTTTCCCAGTGTGCCCAACCACCTATGCCAGCGCACCTCATACAACATCAAGTATCAACTCTGTACACCCTCAGGCCCCGTCGTCTTTCCTCCCAGGACCCAAACGATACACAACACACCAAAAGCACTCAGCGGCGCGCATACAGCGTCAAGTTGTGTGTACCCAGTCCGGGCTGGCAGTGTTTAGCCTTTTCTCTGCTGGGTTCACCACCGGCGGGCAGCCACAGACTCGCACTCGGCCATTCATCCCTGAGAAGGGTCCCTGAGAAATGGGGAGAAGCTACAGAGTTGGGCGGTCAAGGTATACTGTCAACTTGGTGTCGTGCCCGTTTCGCATACAGCATGTACTGGTGGTGCACAAACTGCCACAAACTTAAAAATGAAGCCTCGTTGTTCAAAAACGACGTGGTCCGCGTGCCCCCCCCCAATTCGGAGCAGCGGTGGAGGTCAACCAGTGCAATCGACTAGCGTCACCCCAGGAGGTCCGGTCCGTCTTCGTGGTTACAGACAGGTAAGCTTATGAGACAGACATTGATTCTGGCGTGAAACATGACCCAGCTGGCATTCTGACGAAAACACACGGCACGTTGAAGACCGTAAAAATCACACTGAAATTAGCCAACGAACTTTAAAAAAACAGCAAAACATCAATTGATGCCCTTGATGCACATTGTTTGCTCAGTGAAACTTATTGAGCAGTGTTCTTTTGGTTAAGTTGAGTCATGTTGTGAAATAAAATTTCGGCACGGGATCTTTGTCATCACAGTCAGCCATGGGCTGGGTGTGTTTGGAGGGCTGTTCGATAAAATTGTTGTTGTTAACATTATATGGCACAAGCTAGGTATAGTTTTTAGTTTGGTTCAGGTACCCAGTTTTCAGTTCCTATTCCATTAGCTGTTCATGTTGCCGATCTTCGTACACAAACCAGGTGATGGTGAACTCATGTGATGCTGTTATCACACTGATAAGCGCACAGCGTTGTGCTTGAATAAACACGCGCTGTTTCACCCTCTCTGCTCTTCTAAAGTGCGTACTCTGGCTTAACTGCTCTTCCCGCACATCAAAAATTTTGACTTTCGAAGCCGACACTTTGAAATGGTGTCATGAAATCGACAAGCCTTCTGACATTGTTGACCCTTGCCACGATCGGTCATGCATATTTCTTGGAATTGGCTGCCGAAAATGGTGAGTGCTAAAAATGAAAAAATAGCTTTGTAAGATGCTAAAAAATTTGTCATCGCCGTCGTGCCTGCCAATGATTTATGAAAGAAGGACAATTTTGAGAGTTTGTCCGAGATGTAAACAAAACGCTCAGTTGTCGTATGGAATGTGATGGATGAGCATGATCTCGAGCAAGGACGGTTTCATACCCGGTATACAAGTCCATAATGAACTTCTATAATAGCGAGTATTCGAACAATGTAAACGAAATGTCGATCCGGAAACTGTAGACTATAACAATCATCAGCAATCGATGATTTACAGAGCCGACAGAGCAAGAGATCACATTGGGTAAATTACCAGTATTGCTGAACGTCAGTCAAACAGCTCGATGGTCACTTAGTGCCCCAGATGACACGATTGTGCTGTATTTGGCAAATTACTGGGATAAACGCGTGCACAACTTACTGGTGTCAACAAATGGCACCCTAATTTTCAACAGTGCCATGGATAATGCGCATGTGCAAAGGTGTGGTTGTTATGCCCAGACTTTCTTCGTGGTGCCCAGCAGCAGATCATGTATTTATGTAGCTCTGCTGCATTAGGCCGCTCTCTGATATCAGCGAACTTTTTGGTGCCACATTTGACGGCAAATTCAGATCAAAGCTAACATTGCAACTAAATTCCACTCAGACAAACCCTAGAAGAGCGCGGTGCCCACTTTCAATCGCAATGGACCTCAAGTGGCAACCCAGTGCGTCAATTACAAACCCGGGTTGATCACGTGACGATCGAGTTCAAGTCGATTGATCCGCTGCTGACGGACCAGTTGAAAATCGTCGCTGTTCGGGATTCGGGTTAGTTGACGAGCTTGATGGGGATATCGGTGGTGATGACCGCCTGGTTGCTGTCTCATCCGACTGCAGATACAGAGTAGTGTTCAACGCGAGAAAAAAGTTTGCACGATACCTGGTTGGGGCTGATAAATACTGTTTGCGTCTATGTAATCATGCCCATCGTGGATGATGTTTCGACAAGATACTGTGATTATTCATTCACTTGCAAAGCCACAAACTTGAAGCAAGAAAACCAGGTTGACCAGCATCATTCAGTTGTGCGTCACTGCGGCGAGACGGTCACCGCATATTCGGAGCTGCACTTTCGCTCAAGTTCACATGTCTTCCCGGGATTCGACAGTCATTGTCGATATTGGTTAGTTGGTGGATGTCGTTGAATTGATACAAAGGTTATGCATGTGCACATTCCTGCATGCATTCTACGCTCCACGCATGAGGGCGTACAATGGTGTTTTGTGTGAAAAGTGTCCCGCTCTTGAATCTGACATTTCTCGTTCTGAAAATTATGCCTGGCATGCAAGTCTGTGTGTATTCATTAAAACGTTGGGGGCGAAAGACTGACTATGGCCGGTCCGACTGTCAAGGATAACTCTGGAAATTTAACGAAAGATCACCTAATATCAGGTACGTAGCGCCACGTGATGGTGCATTTGAACAGCGTTGTATCATTATGCGTCACACGAGTGCGTCAATGTACTTCTACTTTGACAATATCGATGTGTTTGATGGTTGGGATATGGATGACAGATATCTAGGGACAAGGTCTGGATGATTCCTTGTTCCAATTTTTGAAGCTTGTCTCAATGTTTTGAAAGAAAAACATTCTGGCACCATTTATTGTCCATTTTATGCAGTGGTCGAAACATTTTGGTCCAATTGCTGAGGAGGAGAGCATGCGAATACACATTCTTTCATTCAATCAATCAATTAATAACAAATTGACCAGTGGATGAATCCCGTTCCGAATTTCCAGATCAAAAGACTCGAAATGCATGGGCGTTATGCAATCGAATGTTGCCGGCATTGAGATCAAGCATCATCAACCATTCAGCTGGTCGGGAGCTGAATACAACACGCTGCATCTCAATTTCACATCCGATTCCTCACGCGTGAGTAAGAAAATCAATAATTGTTAAGCGACATCACGTTTGTTGATCGGATTCCTTTGATCTTGCCTTGACTGTGCTTTGGTTTGGGTTATTTTGAATTTACCCATTTTCTCATGATATCTGCTCGCGTAACTGTTGCGGTCACCAAATCTCGACATATCACAAAAATAGTAAACACGATCAAGCCGGAACAGATCCGATCCGATTTTGGATGTACCGTTCTTGGTAACAATTAGGGATCGAACGGGATTGAGCTCTCGGA